>CM054061.1:74378505-74498448 GCA_028641055.1 Alopecurus myosuroides | reverse complement strand
CTAGATTCAAGCTTTGCGCTCGAGTTCTTAAGAGATTAGCAGGTAGACCAAGGAAGAGTCGATTCAGACCTCGCGACAAAGGAGCTAGACTTGGAGCGATGAGGCGTAAGTGCAAAAGATGTGTGGGTCTGGTCATTTCGGTAAATATTGTGATAACACAGTAGATGCAGCGTTCGGAGAGTGTTTCGATCAAGGCTTTGACACAAAATTTGGTCAGCAGCCGGTTGCAATAGATGCGGATTTTGACAAGATTCCAAATGATGATGGTCAACGGCCGTTTGCAACAACCGTTGGCGGCGAACGCACTCGGCCTAACCAAAATGTTAGGAAATGACCGAAAGACTACGTGTGACACAATGTTAGACCCAAAATGGTGGAATGTGGATGAAACTCACCATGAACGCCGCCATCTGTGCCTGCATCTCCGCCTGCATACGGATCTAGTTCTCCTCTAGGGCAGCGTTCTTCGCTTCCACCTCTGCCATCTTCGCCTTACTCTCAGCGAGCTATTGGTTTGGTCAAATGTTAGTTAGAGAAAAAACATGAAAATAAGGAGAATACTGTTAATTTAAAGGAACTCACCCTCTATAGGTCCTTTGCAGGCTCGTCGTGCGGCTTGATCTGCAGACCGGTGCTCGTATTCCTAACCCTAATGCTGGTTAGGCTCTCGCTCTCTAGAGGGAACGAGCCGGCTCCAAGGGCAGGCCTACCGTGCTTCTCCCCCCCGCACGTCACCAAGACCAGCTTCGGTACGATGTCCTGAGAGATCGGGTCAGCACTCTCCCCCCGAGTCTTCTTGAAGCCACCATCGTACTCCTTCTTGCGGGACGCCGTTGACGAGTTGTACGAGGAGCCCGGAATGGCGGGGTCATACGGCTTAGCCGTAGTCGCGGATGCCACCTTGGCCATGTAGAAAGCCTGGTACGTGTTAGACAGAGCACAATTGTTCTTCTTGGTCTGCAATTATAACAGACATGGTTAGAAGAGGGTATGTCATTCGTCAAAATTAAGCATGCATAAAAAACTAGTGAGAAGGTAACACATACATATCTCTCGGCATACCGAGATAGGGTCCCGCTACCCTGATAGAGCATCGCATTCACCACTGCTCGCTTTGCATGGCCTTTCGCGTTCTTTTCCCGCCACGCAGGGGAGTCCCACATATGGGCCAGCTGCCTCCAACACTCTGTGTGTGGGACGCACTAGGCTGGCCTCACCTACGTAAATGTGTATGCATGTTAGGTTAGGCCCAAGGAACACCCAAGAAAATTATATACCCCACTTCTTGACAAGATTCCCCCCGTTCCGTGAGATCCGAGAGTTTCGCGCTATGAGTAGTCGTGGAACCCGGTAGAGAGAATCCGACGTCGGTGAATCCCTAACACAAAGAGTAAGGAATATTGGCCATCCAAGAGTCATTCCACACTTCAACACACATGGTATGACATACCCTAGGATTGGGTGGTATTTAGACACTCCGTAGCCCCTCTCCAGAGAAAGCCTAGGCCCGCTGGAGAAAAAGACGAAACTGTCGTTCTGCACCCTCTACATGAGACACAAGGGGGTGGCAAAGTGGAAATAATTTCTTGGTTCTGTTAGGTTAGGCCCAAGGAACGCCCAAGACAATGTTATAGCCCTCCACTTGGCAAGATTCTCCCCGTTCCGTCAGATCAAGGAGTTTCGGTCCGTGAGTAGTCTTGGAACCTGGCAGAGAGAATCCGACGCCGGTGAAGTCATAACACAAAGCGTGAGATAATCTTGGGAATCTAAGACCCATGACACACGTTAACACACATGGTCTGACAAACCATGGGTTGTGGTGGGATTTAGATGCTCCGGAACCCCTCTCCGGAGAAACCCTAGGCCCGCTGGAGAAAAAGAGGAAATTGTCGTTCTGGCTCCTCTACGTGAGCCGGAAGGGGGTAGAAAAGTGGAACTAAGGTTGTGTTAGTTAGTCCCAAGGAACACCCAAGACAATACCCACCCCTTGACAATATTCCACCCGTTCTGTCAGATCCGGGAGTTTCGGTCTCCGAGTAGTTCTGGAACCGGCCGCCAAAGAGAATGTGACACCGATGAAGCCCTAACACAAAGAGTGAGGGAATCTTGGGCATCAAAGACCCATGACACGCTTCAACACACATGTTATGGCATAGCCTAGGATTGTGTGGGATTCAAACTCTTCGTATTCCCTCTTCGGAGAAACCCTAGTCCCATTGGAGAAAAAGACGAAACTGCCGATCTGGCCCCTCTACGTGAGCCGGAAGGGGGTAGCAAAGTGTAACTAATTGCTTGGTTGTGTTAGGTTAGTCCCAAGGAACGCCCAAGACAATGTTATACCCTACCTCTTGACAAGATTCCCCCCATCTGTCAGATTCGAGAGTTTCGGGCTCTGAATAGTCCTGGAACCCGCTAGATAGAATCCGGCGCCGGTGAAGCCGTAACACAACAAGTGAGGGAATATTGGGCATCAAAGATCCATGCCACACTTCAACAAACATGGTATATCGTACCCTACGATTTGGTGGGATTCAGACGCTCCGGGACCCCTCTCCGGAGAAACACTAGGCCCGCTAGAGAAAAAGACGAAAATGTCGTTATGCTCCCTCTACGCGAGCCGGAAGGGGTAGCAAAGCGGAACTAATTGCTTGCTTGTATTAGGTTAGGCCCAAGGAACACCCAAGACAATGGTATGCCCAACCTCTTGGCAAGATTCCCCCTGTTCCGTCAGATCCGGGAGTTTTGGGCTTTGAGTAGTCCTCGAACCCGGTAGAGAGGATCCGACGTCGGTGAAGCCATAACACAAAGAGTGGTGGAATCTTGGGAATCCAAGACCCATGCCACACTTTAACACACATGGTAAGTCAAACCATGGGTTGTGGTGGGATTCAGACGCTCCGGAACCCCTCTCCGGAGAAAAAGCCAAAACTGTCGTTCTGACACCTATACGTGAGCCGGAAGGGGTAGCAAAGTGGAACTAATTGTTTGAGTATTTATTATAAATTGATAAAAAATGTTATAATTTATTATTAGAAAATGAACTTGCAAAATTTAGAAGCAAAAAAAAAATTTGCCGTGTGTTTGCACGGGCCAATAGCTCATGTGCGACGCCTTTCATGGGTATTGGAAGAAAAGGGATGTAGTTGGCCTGAATAGCTCTCATGCGGCGTTTTTGTCCGCACAAATAGCTAAGACACAACTTGCCCCTCTTAGTGCTTAAATCCAAGACACAACTCAACACTTTTCGTTAGAGTTTTGGATTATGTTAGCCGAGGTCGTCCATGTTCTGAGCGGGACCCACCACTTATCCACCCAAGTGCTGGACCCACCACTCATCCATATCCCAGCGCAGGACCCACAGATTATCCTTGAAGCGTGGGACCCACAACTTAACCAGCTCAGCGTTTTCCATGTGAAAGATGGGAGCCCGCGCCCGTGCCCGCCATTCTCTTATTCTTCCTCGGTTCTGGCGGCGAAGCTCGGCATCGCCGGCGTGCGAGAGTTGTCTCTGTTGTGGGACAGAGCCGTTCAGACGATGGGAAGGCGCAACGGAAGGGGATCGAAGAAGATACACAAGCATATCAACCTCTATAACGTGAAATTTTGCTTTGCCCAAAAGTTCAGCACCGCCAAACTTCAGAGAAGCAAACTCCTTCATCATTTTCCGGACAGTTGATCATACATCAATCGACCATACAGAGAGTTGACCATACAGGCTCTACCTAGTCCAACCCTAGATCTACACAGAAGAGGCTCTAGAGACAGGTCCCCTAGGCCTTCATTACCGGCGGCTCCGATGTGATCAATATTCCTTGTCCTTGAGGATGGTCCACTGAGGACATGCTGGCTGGTGAAGCTCACGGATGAGGCGAGCCTCCAGCTTCCACTCCCTTTTCTTGGCCTCCCACGCCTTCTCCGCACGGAGGACGCGCTCCAGCTGGTCGGCGTTGAATGCCTCTACAGCCGCAGTGTTGATGCGCTACTTCTTTGCCCTACGCTCCTCGGAGCGGATGGACTTTGCTCTTACAATCGCGAGAAGGTCATCCTGATTCCTAACGCCGAAAAAGTCATCGTCCAACGAATGGCTGCCAATTTCTTCCTCATCTGGATCCGGCAGCAATGGTGTCAACCATGCACGGACCGCGCCGCCAGACCCGTCAGCCTCGCCATCATGGGTACGGCTTCCCGTCACCGGGGTGACTAAAGACCGCGATTGCGGGACTGCTCGGAGCGCTCCATCAAATTCGTCGCCGGCGGTGAAATATTGTGGGGATTGGGACGGGGATGTCGATTCTCTCTTTGTCGGACCAGGCCAAGAAGTAGCATGACAAATTAGCCTTGGGTTGATTTCTCTCTGTGTCTCTGCTAAAATAGTCACACGGGGTGGAGGACAAGTTTAGTCCCACATCGCTAGTTTGAAGTGAGTACGACCAGCTTATAAACCGAAAAGTGGAGTGACTATCAGCTACCCCCACGTAAGCCGTTCGATTAGAGATAATCGAGCGGCTACACGCGTGGAGTAGTTTTTTGTATTTTTTTATAAATTCGATGGTTGTTTCTGCACACTTATATGAGTTAAAAATGGCCGAGTGGAACCTTACAGTTGCTTCTGCCTCGCTAGATTGAAGTGCATAGGACCAACTTATAAACCCGAAAGTGAAGCAAGAATTAATTTTCAAGGCTCAACTCCCCATCATGCAAGTCTAAGCCCGGGACTTTATTTAATTTTTTTAGACAGTTGTCAATATAAAAATTGAGTGTTTAGTCCCACATCGATTGTTCACAGTGGGTACGACCGACTTATAAACCCAAGAGTAAAACTCTAACAGAAAACTTGTAACAATAATAAATTCGTTGGGGAATAATACGTTGTTACTAGTTTATTTTGTTATTTTCAATGTATAAATAAATTTTGTAATGTATAAATAAATTAGATGGTTCAATTAATAAAGGAGTTTGGAATTATTTGATTATTAAATTGATAAAGGAGTTTGGCGCCCGCGATCCCGCAATTTGATCAAGATATGCGTAGAGGCGACATGAAATAAAAATGTGTAGAGACTATGTAAGATCAAAATATCGAAATAATAATATACTAGCACGATTCATTATATTCAGTGGCATATATATAGCCCTACATAGCGACCGATAGATTTGCGATTACATATATATAGAGATGTCCTACTTTACATACTAGAAAAATACCCTATGCGTTGCAGCGGGTATGTCTTTAAAAAATATTCTATAAACGAAATGGGTATAATGTGTATGAAATATTCCATTATCAAGATCCAATTGATCACATAATCGATATACTAAATTTAATTCGAGTGAAATTATTGTATATTTTGAGAAATAAATATGAGTGACATGGATACTTATATGGCTGAAAAAGATGGTTTGGTTATGTGGCATGAAATATGTAATATCACAATTATTAGTGGAGATGAAATGGATAATTGAGTGGCTAAAATGGTGGCTGATATGGATAGCTTGCATGTTGAGATAGAAAAATTATAAATGCATCTTAGTGGGGTTTTATCTTATAAGAAGTATAGATAGATAGATAGGGCTCTTACATATATATGGGCAACGATCAATTACATATATATATAGAGAGAGGGGCACCCTAGAGGTAGCACGCTACGGGCGGCGCGGTATCCTAGTGGGAGTGCATGGCGTCCGGGGTAGGAAACTTGTACTCAAAGTTGGTGTAGATGTGAAGCCCGTGAATGCGATGAACTCGCACCCACAGTAGAACGCTTGGCCGAGGAGGTTGAAGGCGTCTAAGGGGTTGGTGAAGTGGGAAACAAGGCCAATCACCAATCCTTCATTGTTGTCGTAGAACTCTACGATCCGGAACATGACCGGCGAGCCTTGTGGCAAATGGGCGAAGCCGGCCCCGAGGAAGAACGTCACCAAGTCCCGAGGAGACCTTCATCTTGAGAAAGCCCACACCCGAAGCCGGTTGTCAACACGTACCCCGGCGGGGTATTGCCACTCTGGTATTGTGGGAGGCCATCGGAAGGTTGTTCCATTGAACTGCATCGCGTCTACTCCGTTTTGGCTGCCAATCCATGGGGTTTTTGATGGGTGGAGGTCGAAGGTAGAGGATCCCCTTATATATATATGTCCGTCATGCACACTAATGGTAGTTAATGGACCGTGATTTGCATCAAGGGGTCATGAGAATGCATCGAGGGGCCGCGATTTTATTCCTCCCTGGTCGTGCGATATTCCACGCTCGTTGACCCGCCTTTGAAGCTAACATGAAGCCACGATCCAAACCGTTTACGCAGAGCTATCAACCCCACGCGGATCGGTGACCAGCCAATCAGGTCGCAGAGATGTTGAGCACGTGGATCGGTCTTTGAAGCCACGATCCACACCGTTTACGCAAAACGATCGAACGACATAGAATGGGGCAATGTCTCTACGGATGGTCCAACTTTATATGAAACTCTGGGTAGAAATCAATGTACTTTCACAACTCAAATTAAAAAATAGCATGTACACCACACAAGTTTTTTACTTCTTATTAGCGCTCCATTTCTTCCCCGTCGTGCCGTTTTTCTTGTTTTAGAATCTACACCGTAAATTTCATTCATGCTCTTGGTTTTGTTCACGTCATTATCACTAGGCCGTCCCACAGTTCGTCCTAGAGATTCAGTTTGCACCTTAACAGATGTAATATGTTCAGCTGGCATCTCAACACCAGAAGTAAATTCAGTTTGCACTTTAGCAGCTGGAATAGGTTCAGGTTGCACCCCGACAGCAGAAATATGTTTAGTTTGCACTTTAGCAGCCGGAATAGGTTCAGGTTGCACCTCAACAGCAGAAATAGCTACATTTTGCACCTCAACAGAAGAAATAGCTAAAGTTTGCACCTCAGCAGCAGGGGTGGATTCTACAATAGCCGTCTCATTTTCACAACTAAACAAGATCTGCACAGTACTCTTTTTTCTACTGCCATTGAGTCTTACCTTTTTCATTGGCCAGCAATCCTCAACAACAAGGGGTTGCAAGTTTTTTTTGTACTAGATGCTTCCTTCTAAAAGGCAAAGGAAAAAAAAGTGTATCATTTCATTAGTAAGTTAAACAAGCAACCAAGTAAAGAACAACAAATATATGAACATATTTTGGCCTTTCAGGAGTCTAACGGCACTTGGCAGATCCAACTCGGTGCCCTAGCTCCTCGCACAATTTGCATCTATTTTGGTTACCTTTTTGGGACCTTTTAGGTTTGACATCTTTCTTTCCTTTCTTACTACTACCACCTTTCTCAAACCATGCCTTGAAACTACTCTGTTTTGGCCGACCAGCGTTTCTTTAAGTTACTGGAGGACACATCACAAATTAAATTTCCACTTCATGCCACTGAGACTGATATGTAAGTGCTGGAATTGGAATTGCATAAGCTGCCTTGAATATTTGTACTGGATAATATTCATGCAAATATGGGTGCATGTTTAGCTTTGGCTTAGACGACAAGAAAAGTATTGCATGCTCACATGGTTTCCCAGTGTGTTAAGACTCGAGGCAAGTGTAGTCATGCATTTCAGTGTTAACAACATGCCTTCTTTTAGTCTTGGTATCTCTAACTTCAGCGCCCCATACTGAAGATTTCTCAACATACATATGTGTAAGATTCCTGCTTCCGTTGACCACCTGCTGTACCACTGCATGAAGCTTATCTCCTTGAAGACATTCACCAATTCTTCTTCTCAATTCCCACAAACGCCTGGGCATGATCCTGATTTAGTCAACTATATGATGGACATGCAAGTCTTTCAACTGTTTCACCCTATTGTTAAATCTTTCTACGAAACAGTTGTTGATATGATCACACTTGATGGCAGTGTTAAATCCTTACCTGTACCATAACAAAGAATGGTAGGTGCTTAGCCATGTCGCAAATTCAGTGCATGCTGCCATTATCTTACCAAGATGATATGAATGTGTCTGTGTAGTGTAAGATCTTGCTGGTGGGCACATGCGCCCAAATTCTTCTCATATGAACCATTTTTATTAAATTTATCCACATATGGCTGAAGCACTCCCTCTGCTTAGCATGGGGAAAACAATTTTTACTGTATTTTCTACCTTTATATGCATCTATGTGGATTGCCAAAGGTAACACTAGCCATATGCATCTTTTCAACTTCATCATGAACCATGTCCATGATGCCTCTGTTTCTGGCTGAAATATGCCAACTGCCACAGGAAACATCCAGTTCTGTCCATCTAGAGCATTGCATGCTGCCAATTGGCCACTCCACTTGCCAGTCAAAAAATATGAGTCGATGCTCGGTATGGACGGCACCCTGCTTTGAAGCCATTGATGCAAGGCTTTAAAGTCATAAGAACATAGAGAAGAAGACTTTCCCATCCATTGTTAACTCAATATCTATCTCGCCAATACTGGCAGGTGCCCACTTCTCCACCTCTGCTTTGAAGTTATAAAGCACACTAAAGGTATTTGCCCAATCACCATATAATTTTTTCATTGCCCTTTGTTTTGGCTTCCACACTGTGGTATATTTTAGCTGAATTGGGTACAACATTTCCAACTCTACTTTGAGTTTCTTGGCGGTAGTGCTTGGTGTCTTGGATAAAATGGGGGGGGGGGTGTTCTTTTCTACAACCCATAGATGTGATGTCATTGTCGATATTGTCTATGAACTTGTAATAAAAGTATGTTCATGTGGGCTTTGATTTACCGTGATTGTACGTTTATCAGGTTGGCGTCTAGCAGATATGTACCACTTGCAAGGCTTGGCACTCCCATCAAAACCTCTGCACCTCGCAAAAAACTTCTTTCTATCAGTCGAATAAGTTCCGACATCAAACTCATGTTTCACTACATTAGTCTTGAAACACATCCTAAACTCATCCATGCTTTGCCACAACTTCCCTACTTCAATAACAGGGTTTTCTTTGTCATAAACATGTATCAGCTCATCAGCATGCGCATCATCTACATCATCTGTAGCATCTTCCATCAACTCTACATTCACATGAGACGAATCTCTGACACCGTCAGCAGGAAAACTAGGTTCCCTCTCCTCCTTATCTCTGTCGTCTACTGGAATACCAAATAGTTTGGCCATCTCACTGTCAGGCATTGGTGCAATGACCAAATCAGTATGCTCATCTATCTGTACTGAATTCCAATCAACACAAGTAGCACCATGACCCTCTTGTGCATCTGCAACAGCCAACTGATCGGGTACTATTGTCACTTCAGAACATATGGGCATTAGGTGCCTCTGTGAAGCCCAATCATCATCTACCATCTGCGAAGCCAACTTTGAAGTCACATATCCAACCTTGGAGTCAATCTTTAGATCAACGAGCTGAGCATAAAAATCAGCTCGTTTGTTTTCAACCACCTGTCTTGTTGATCAATTTCATCAACCATTTGTAGGACATTCTCAATTCTCACATAGTCTTGATGACCCACAAGTATAGGGGATCGCAACAGTCTTCGAGGGAAGTAAAACAAAATTTATTGATTCGACACAAGGAGAGCCAAAGAATATTTATAAGCCTTAACAGATGAGTTGTCAATATAGCTGAACATGTAAGTAGACTTGCTCGCAACAATTTATCAGTAGCAACAGTTTTATAGAAGTAGCATTAGTAAAATAATAGCAGGAATAAAATAGAAACAGCGGTAACAATTGTAGGAAATATCAGGATTAAAATACTATAGGCATAGGGAATGGATGAACGGGCGTTGCATGAATAAGATAGTTCATATAATAATCAAAACATGGGCATTGCAGATAGATAATAATAAAGCATCCAAGTACTTGGTAACCATAGGCATGTGTTCCATATTTAGTGGTACATGCTCGCAATGAGAAACTTGCACAACATCTTCTGTCATACCAGCCCGTTTGCAGCGAGGCCTGAAGGGAACTACTGGTAATTAAGGTGCTCCTTTTAATAAAGCACCGGAGAAAATCATTAACACTCTGTGAACACACGTGATCCTCACATCACAGCCATCCCCTCCGGTTATCCCAATTTCTGTCACTTTGGGGCCTCGGGTTCCGGACAATGACATGTGTAAACAACTTGCAGGTAAGATAAAAACATAATTATCTTCATTGAAACAATAACATTTTCAAATCTGAGATCATGACACTCGGGCCCTAGTGACAAGCATTAAGCTAGCATAACAAGTTGCAACAACGATAGATAGCACTAACAACATATACTAGGCACCATGCCCTAACAATATGGCATTATTACATGATCGATCTCATCCAATCCCTACCGTCCCTCTCAGTCTACAGCGGGGATTACTCACACATGGATGGGGGAATCATGGATGGTTGATGGAGAAGTGGTGGCGATGACGATGGCGATGATCTCCTCCGAATCCTTGTCCCGGCAGGGTGCCAGAACAGGAACTTCTGATCTCGGAATTGGGTTTCGAGGTGGTGGCGGCGCTCTGGTGTGTTTCTCTGGAATATGACGAACCCACTCTGTTTTTAGGTCAGGCGGGTTAAGTAGTCGAAAGGGGGACCCGAGGGGCACCCAAGGCGGCCACACCATCAGGTGGCACCACCAGGTGGTGTATGCCCCTCCTGGCCTTTCTCCAGCTCATCTTTTGGCTTCGGGAGTCTTCGGGTAAAATAGGAGCATTGGGACTTTTTCCGGGCATTTTCCTGGAAGTTGATTTTTCTGCACAAAAACGAGACACCATGCCAATTTTTCTGAAAACAGCATTAGTGTGTGTTAGTTGTATCCAAAACTCACAAGTTTAGAGGAAAACAACAACAAAAGTGTTCGGAAAAGGAGATACGTTTTGAACGTATCAACTCCCCCCAAGCTTAGCTTATTGCTTGTCCTCAAGCAATTCAGTTAACAACTAAGTGGGATAAAAGAAATTTTACGAACACATTTGCTTCATATGATGTAAATATTCTCACTATATGATCAAGTGCTTAGGCAGTTCATAATAAGAAGTACGCAAATAAATTCGCCTAATAGTTATGCAAACCATGAAGAGATTCCAACACATTAATAACACGCAACATGAAATATATCAATTTGCAGGATCGCAATGTTCATAATAAGTTATGATAAAGTGGTATCTCGCTTGCCCTTAATTGTGGAGAAAAACATAAATGCTAGGGCACCTATGAGGTTCAAGTGAAGACTAGAAGTAAAGATATCAAAGATAAAAGCATCAAAGTTATACCACAATTAACCGTATCCTGGGACAAGCACATTACACTAAGAATGGAAGCTATGCTCTCGAGAAGGTGCATAAAGTTAGAAGGTGAAGATTCAACATAAAAGTAAAAGAAAGGCCCTTCGTAGAGGGAAACAGAGATTAACATGTGCTAGAGCTTTTTATTTCATTAAAAACAGAAGTAAAATGATTTGGGAGATGATTGTTTATGTCAACGAATGGTAATAGAGTTCTTTTTATCTTCCATACTAAACAAGTAGAGAGCGGTTCCGAATTATTTATATTAGCCATTTATAGCATGCACTTTATATATTATGATACTCCTCCCCACCTTGCTTTCGCAAACCATGGCTAACCGAATCCTCGGGTACCTGCCAACAATCTCATACCATGGAGGAGTGCCTATTTATTTGTTTAGCTTTTTGATGTTATAATAGTCTAACCAGCTCTTTGCAAAATTAGTGACGAGAAGATGAAGCATGGAAGTCGAGATATTTAATTAGTATGGAAGATAACAAACCCAACTACTACTTCCTCATGAGTTAAAACGGTGTCATAAAATGAGAAGTATTTTGAAGGTTTTAAAGGTAGCACATGAAAATTTACTTGGGGTGGCGGTGAAATACCACATATAGGTAGGTATGGTGGACACATTTGAAATTTTTTGTTTTTTGGGAGTTGGATGCACGAGTAGAGCTCATACTCAGTACAAGTGAAGGCTACCAATAGACTGGGAGCGACAATCAAGAGAGCAGTAACCGTCATAATCATGCTTGCGACAAAATAAAATACGGGGGGATAAAGGTGATACAAATACTCTGAGATAAAATAAATTGTCGAGGCTTCATTGACTTTTTGTTTTCAGTTTTAGCATGCGTGAGCATGTGCCAAGTCAATTCAAGCGAAACATTCGGAGGAAGATACCACAATGTCATACCCTTCTATGAATAAAACAATGCAAGCAAACATTTATACGACATGCTATCTACTATTAGTAAGTTGGAACTAATCATAAGAGAGCACGAACTACTAAGCATTCGTTAAATAACATACACCTTACACGAACAAACTAAGCATGTCCACATGGATGAGTATATGTATAAAAATGAAAACAAATGGAGTTCATACCAGCCTCTCACCACAACTTGCATTGTCGTAAATCATCATAATTTCTCTTCACTTGTGTAGCTCTAATAATATGAAATAATAACCAAACTCCAATGGAGACACGGAAGACCGTTGAACTCTGCATCAAACTTTACAAAACCAAAGAAGAACAAGATTTTTTTTTGCGGTTTTGAATTTAAAACAAGAACACAAAGAAACAAGCAAACAAAGCCAATCTTTTTGGATTTTTTAATAGAAAACTGAAATAGAAAGCAAAGAAAACCAATCAAAGAAACTAAAGAAACAATAAAGAGAAAAACAAAAATATTTTTGGTCTTTTTGCGTTTTGGAAAGCAGAAACTAAACGAATAAAATCAAAGGAAGGAAAGAAATGGAAAAAAGGGATATACAAAGAACCGACAGAAACATGATATGTAAATGAGTGTGATGTCGGCATACCTCCCGCCAAGCTTAGGATTTTGGCCTAAGTGGAGATCAATCTCGACGCGGGTAGAAACTCCAAGCTGGTGGGTCATCCCTAGAATGATCTTAGACGGGCGCCCATGCAGAAGAAGAAGCATCAGGCTCACAATCATTACCGAGGTGCTGGTACGGAAACCCCGCAGTGTCGGAGGGCTGGACGAAATCATTTTCATCCCCCTTTCCAGCATCATCTACATGTTAGCCATGCTCCTCTATATATGCATCAAGTTCACTCTCTGAGAGTGACCATCCTTCCCTGACATTAAGGTTAAACAAAAGAGGTGCATGCAATTGGACTAATCGATCAGATTTAGCTACTCTCCACCCTGATTTCTTCAAGAAGGATATTTCATATGATAAGTTACTCAAGTTAGCCCAAGTAGAAACACATTTATGTTTTACCATAGAACTAAAGTCAAGCCTCTCTATGGGAAACTGAAAATCTAAATGGTGTGGTACCACACCATGCAAGGCTATTAAACGAGAGGCAATAAGACCCCCACAAATTCCTCCTTTCTCGTGGTTAGCAGCAAGACGGAAAGCTATCAAAGCAGCAAAATTATAAGACCTATCACATTTCAAGGCAGCTGCGATGAAAGCTAAATCATAAGTAGATAACTTATTTGCAGTTTCCCTAGCTAGAACGCACTTGGCAATGAAATAGGAAAAATATCGAATAGATGGGAGTTGAATATTTCCAATTTTACCGTTCTCATCTGAGAAGCTTCTCCCCTGGCAGATTTCTTTATATAAGTCCATCAGTGGCTTAGGCTGACCTCTTAGCTTCTCACGTGATCCCAATTGAGGTACCCTAATAGCTGCACAAAATTCATCAAAAGGCAGGTTGACAGTTTTATTATAAATTTTATAATGAACCATAGGGTTAGGTGAGGCCCAGCTGAAAGACATGGTTAGTTTAACAAATTGGCTAGGTTCACCTTCTACAAAATATTACAAACCTGTATTAGATATTAGAGTTTGGAAGTCTTGCCAAATCCCAGCAGCATTCATAAAAGCATGGCATGGATAAATTGTAGGGAATACACTCTTCACGATGGAACCTCATGACTTCATGCAATTCCAACTCTTGTGGTCAAGTTGGTGTACATTTCCCTCCATTTCTGAAATTTTGACCAAGCATCATAAAAATCACTTTGAAACAACTATATGAAAGAAACTACTATAGAGACTTGTAGGAGATCTATGCATGCATCAAAAATAATTTATTTAAACATTAAACAAGCATGCAGACTCATATAACCTGTCACCTACAGTACCAAAATACTCAAGAAATACTCCACTAAACACAATTCTACCTGGATTATCGGAGGAGTCACATACCGGAGAGCGAATGCTCCAAATTTCAGCAACAAAGATGGGTTGAGCAAGGAGATAAAGAATTCATGAAGAAGAACAGCAAGAGCTCGGGTTTGAGGAATGTTTTCGAGTTTGGTGGAGAGAGAGGAGTGTTTGACAGGGAGGAGAGCAAGTGGAGGGCCAGGGGGGCCACACCATGTGCTGGCACGCCCTGGGGGTTGCATGTGCCTCCTGGTGGTGTGGTGGCATGGTGGGCCCCCCTGGGTTGCCCCAGGTGCCTGTTTTCCCCATTTTCAACGTAATTTTTTTTCTGGAATTTTTCGAGAAACTTTATTTTGGAGGTATTTTTTCAGAATTTTATAAATGATTATAAACCTAGAAAATGATTCTGGAATGATGGAAAACAAAACCAAAACCAATTCTACAGATGTTCTAAGACACTCTAATGTGTAAATAACCAGTGGAAACAAAGGTGGAAGTGGTGAAAACAAAATTATGGATGGTGAAAACATGTGTAACATGGTGAAAACAAAGTAAACATGGTGAAAACAAAGGTGGACATGGTGACAAGAAAGTGAAAACATTATTTTCTTCATTTAAAATCACTTTGTGAACAGGGTTGATCAACTCTTGTTACCAAAACAATTTACATGAAGAAAAACTTTGTATATCACTAAATTATTACGTTACCTCAACTTTAATAGACATAGTCCCAATCATGATAATTTCATATTCTTTCCGTGGCATTGGAATAGGACAATAGAATTCTCCAATCTTGATGGTCCCAATATTTTAAATTGAATTTAGACCATATTTCCTATCAATCTTCTTGGGAAAATAAACTATGTGTTCTTTATCATTGACATTAAAAGTTACTTTTCCCCGGTTGCAATCAATAATAGCCCCTACAGTGTTAAGAAAAGGTTTCCAAGAATAATATACATATTATCATCTTCAGACATTTCCAACACAACAAAGTCGGTTAATATCAAACAATTATTAGCCACTTGAACAGGAACATTCTCACATATACCAACAGGAATAGCAGTAAATTTATCAGCCATTTGTAAGGATACATCACTTGGTATCAATTTTTCAGGAGAGAGTCTCTTATAGAGAGAAAAAGGCATAACACTAACTCCTGCTCCCAAATCACATAAAGCAGTTGAAACGTCCATTTTGCATCACTATTTTATATTGTTATTTTCTGTTATTCATATATATATTTCATGTTATGATACATTACTTATGTTATTTCATCTTATTTTGCATGTTTAATAATTATGGGAAAAGAAACACCGGAACCAAAAATTTGATGGAAAAAGCACCGTCGAGATACCCTATTTCAGAAGATCTGAAGAAGAGGGGGATAACGGAGGAGTCTTAGAAGTTCCGAGGAGGAAGTGAGCTATAAAGGCACCTGGAGTGGGGACACCTGGGCCCACACCACCAGGCGGAGCCCCTGGCCGCGCCTAGGGGTGGTCTGGCCCCCCTGGCCCACTCCTGGGTGCCCCCTTTCGTGTACTTGACCTCGACGGAACCCTAAGCCCCAGAGGATCATCGAAGAATTATACCGCCGCCACTGCAGGGCGGAAAACACCACAGAGAGAAAAGCTCTTTGTCAAGGAGAAATCTGCCGTGGAAATTCCTCCCCGGAGAGGGGAAATCGTTGCCATCGTCACCGTCATCACTCCGGGCTTCATGGAGATCATCATCATCATCATTCTCATCACCAACACCATCACCGCTGACGCCCACCTTCATTCCGATGTAACAATTAGGGGTCTTTATCGTTGCTCTTCATTAGATCTCTCTCCCGGTGTGGATTACTTGTTAGTAGTTGATGCTTGTGAGATTTCTCGGTGTTTAGAATTTATGACCAGATTGTTATCATCCATTATATCACCTCTGATTATGATCCATATGATGTCTCGTGAGTAGTTAATTTAGCTCTTGAGGACATGGGAGAAGTCATGATGTTAGTAGTGAAGTTATGTTGAAGTAATATCTCTCGGTTAGGTATTTAAGTTGTGTTGCTATTCTTCTAGTGGTGTCATGTGAACGTCAACTACATGATACTTCACCTTTATGGCCCAAGGAGGATGCATTGTGTATTTGGCTACTAATTGTGGGGTTGCCAGAGTGACAGAAACCTAAACCCCCGTTAGGAACACATTGCACGAGGGAGTGTTGGGTCCCGGAGTTTTAAGGTTGTGGTTAGATTTATCTTAATTACTTACTTGTATTTGTGGATTCTTGAGAGGGGTATAATCACAAGTTTGTATTAGTCCTAGTTGGGCGGTGCATTAGCATAGATTCACCCACCCAACACTTAACCCATAAATATTAATCAACTATATGAAGCGAAAGCACTTGACGAGATTCCCATGTGTCCTCGAGAACGTTTGGTAATTATAAGTAGAACAACCGGCTTGTCCTTTGCTCTCAAAAGGATAGGGCCACTCGCTGCAATATTATTTACTGTCTTTTATTTACTCGCACTTTATTTATCTGATATATCAAAAACCACCAAAAACCCGTTTGCTAGTGTTTACAGTGAAATCTCTATCCAACCTGCTTGTCAACACCTTCTGCTCCTCGTTGGGTTCGACACTCTTATTTATCGAAAGTACTAAAATACACCCCCTATACTTGTGGGTCATCAAGACTATTTTCTTGCGCCGTTGCCGAAGAGTGAAGTGCTATTGGTAAGTGGAATTGGTAAGAGAAACTTTTACTACGAGTGATGTTTCTATTTCTTTCTACTGTTTTATTTAATTATGGATAATACTTTTGATTCTCTGTTTAAAGGTACTACTACTATCACTGCTAGGGTAGTAGGTGAACCGTTATCTGCTGAATTAGATCCTTATAAAATACCTATGAAAATTGTTGGACGTGTTATGGATAACTGCTATTATGGAGATGGAACTGTCCATCTCGGTGATCATTTGCTCTTTATACATGAATTATGCGAGTTATTCAGATGTGCAGGTATTACTATGGATCAAGTTAAAAGGAAATTATTCTCTTTATTGCTGAAAGGAAGATCCGCTGAATGGTTCAAATTAGTGAAGAATGGTGAATCCATTGGATGGGAGGAAATTGTTCCTCTCTTTTATTCTAAATTATATCCTCCTAGTGAGATTCATAAAGATTGGAATCAAATATATAATTTCTGGCCTCATGATGGAGAGTGCCCAAGCTTGGGGGAGAATGAAGTTATTAATGCTCAAATGTCCCATGCGTGATCTTCCGTGTAATGTTGTTATCAATAATTTTTATGCAAGGCTTTCTATTCATGACAAGGATTTATTGGATGCTTCTTGTTCTGGATCATTCACACGTATGAAGGAAGAAGCTAAAGGGGATCTTCTTGATCGTATTCAAGAAAACACTGAAGGATGGGAGAATGACAAAGGTAGAAAGTCAGGTATAAATTATGATTATGAATGCGTTAAAACTTTTATGGGAACCGATGATTTCTATAATGTTAGTGCTGTTTGTGGTCTTGATTCTCAAATATTTGCAAACTTTCTTAAATATTTTGCCTCCTATCTTGATATTCCTAAGAAAGATTATCTTAAATATCATGCACCTTATAAAGAAATTTTTGCTAATAATATAGAAGTGCATGTTGTTAATCCTGCTGTTCCCGGACCTTATATTGAAGAAATGCCTTTCCCTGCTAGAGTGAAAGAACACTTTGTTATAGTTAGTGTGGTTAATAAGATCATTAAGAAATCTATTGAACCTGATGAACAAATAACTGTTGAACCTGAAGTAGCAATAGTAAAAGAACTTGTTTGTGGGAATGTAGAGGATGAATGCATTGTCTTTTGTGAGGATGCCTCAAATATTTATGTGATTTGGGAGCAGGAGTTAGTGTTATGCCTTTTGTCCCATCCTCATAGACCTAAGAAAACTAGGGTTCCTATGCTTCCTGTTAAGATTGGTGATCATTGCTATTATGGTTTATGTGATATTGGTGCTAGTTCTAGTGGTATATCTTATGATCTTTATAAAGAAATTATGCATGAAATTGGTTCTTGTGAGCTTGAGGATATTGATGTGGCTATTCAGCTTGTTGATATCCCACAAGTATAGGGGATCGTGTGTAGCCTTTTCGATAAGTAAGAGTGTCGAACCCAACGAGGAGCTAAAGGTAGGATAAATATTCTCTCAAGTTCAATCAACCACTGATACAACTCTACACACACTAAACGTTTGCATTATCTAGGAAATAAAACTAGAGCAATAATACGGGTATGAGAGATAGCTTTGCAAGATAATAAATATAAGAAAGTAAATGTTAGTGCTGCAACAATAAAATATACTAAGTAACCATAAACTAACAGTACCATGAGTGTGGAAAAGTGGTCGTAATTATGGTGGCTTTGTCCAAAATTAATTAGTAAAGATATTGGGTTCATTGTCTTAGATGCAGTTTTCTATGTGGGAGAGGCAAAGCTAACAAGCTCTCACTATCCGATGATTGCAAGTACTTGTGATTGGAACTCTAGCAAACATCCGTAACTATTAGAAGATACATTAAGGTAAAAATACCCAACCATAGCCTTAAGTTAATGGTCATGTTACTCCCATACGTGAAACTAACCGGTTTGAGTCCTTAGGTTTTTGTCACTCCGGCAAAAGTACGCCCCTTTCTTTGCACATACTACTAACCCTATGGTGTTGATCCAAGCGCGCACAAATATAATGGACACCAAAAGACAGTACCATATCAACATACAACTCTAATGAACCAAAGACATTCAACCAAGCAATCAAAAGACAAATAAACTACACAAACATGACATAGATCATTGGATAAATATTATAGCATCAAACATCATGTTTACATAGGATGGTACAGAGGTTTGTGGGAGGATGAACCACTGAATACAAGGAGGAGATGATGATGGAGGTGTTGGTGAAGGCGGCATCATGGCGGAGAGGATGGAGAAGGGGCAGCACGTGAGGTGCAGGGCGGCGCCGGCGGCGCAGGGGGCTCCTCCTGCGCCGGCCGGCCATCATGGGGGAGCGCCGCCCCTTAGCACCCTTCCTCCATGGATTATTGGTGTTGTAGATGAGCCCTCCCCCATGGAGATGAGACCATGGGGGAGACAAAATTCGTGGCTTTTTGTGGCTGCCCAAGAATTAGGGTTTTCCTCTCCTTATATGTGATGGGACAATGCTCCCTGGCCCTCCGATGGATGGCCCCTTGATCCAAAGGCTCTTGGGAACCTCTAGAACCTTCCATGGGACCCCTCTAAGCACCAAACTCGTGTCTTGGCCGAATCCATCAAATATGGTAAGAGTTGGACTCAATCCCGTCACCGATTCCCGTAATCCCGTAATCAGATATATATCCTTCAGTAAAATGGGTCCACAGGTCGCATACAAACTCGGATTGGGCTGTTCTTAGGCTTAAATGAAAGGTATGGAAATGCCCAACAACTCTGTAGGAAATTTGATCTTCACTTGACGTTGTATTTGGGGTAAAACTGATGATCTCTAAAAACTGTTGGTGGACAGATTTCAGGAAAGTCAGAGTCCTTTTTCAACAAGTCTCCTTTTGTGTTTTCTTGTTAATTCCTACACATGAAAGAGTAAAACAAGAACATTGTGTACTCTTGCAACTATTAATAGGTTAGTCCAAATAAATCATAAACTTTATATAAAAACAAGTGTCAAAAGCATAATATTAGCATGAAAAAATCAAAAATTATAGATACGTTATGGACGTATCAACATCCCCAAGCTTAATTCCTGCTCGTCATCGAGTAGGTAAATGATAATAAAGTTAATTTTGATTGTAAATGCTATGATCAGGTCCTTAACAATTGCATGATGTATGGATAGTAAAACTTAGCAATCATGTTACCTAATGAAAAGTATCAATGAACTAAGAGCTCATAACATGAAATTTATAAACATCAACAAGATTGTAATGATCATAATAAATAATGGTAGAGTGGTATCTCGCTTGCCCTTAATTGTGGAGAAAAACATAAATGCCAGGGCACCTCTGAAGTTCAAGAGAAGACTAGATGTAAAAATATCAAAGATACAAGCATCAAAGTTATACCACAATTAACCGTGCTTTGGGACAAACACATCGCACTAAGAATGACAATTATGCTCTCAAAAAGGTGCTCAAACAATATGGTGGAGACTCAACATAAAAGTAAAATAAAGGCCCTTCGCTGAGGGAAGCAGGGATCACTCATGTGCTAGAGCTTTTATTTTATTAAACAGAGGTATTAAAAATTTGACACTCCTCCCATCCATCTTACAC
This sequence comes from Alopecurus myosuroides, assembly GCA_028641055.1. Lineage (NCBI taxonomy): Eukaryota > Viridiplantae > Streptophyta > Magnoliopsida > Poales > Poaceae > Alopecurus > Alopecurus myosuroides. The sequence continues at coordinate 74,478,031 of CM054061.1, read as the reverse complement.
AAACCATGGCTAACCGAATCCTCGGGTGCCTGCCAACAATCACATACCATGGAGGAGTGTCTAAATTTTAAGAGAGGTGTATGCTAGTGTCAACGAATAGTAAACAGACAATACAGTACATCACAAGCCAACTGGATTCACAAGAGCGGCTCCCATGGTGAAGGACGCAACTGGTGTAGAAGGTCATCCCTCTTCCTCTTTTGTTTACACAATTATGCTTTGACTGATATAATCAGGGGCAAAAATAGTGAAGAGAATTTGTTTGTATTAATTTGGGGCTGGGCACCCCGCTGCCAGCTCTACTATCAATTGGATAAGCGGATGAAGCCACTAGCCCAGGGTGTGAAATCCAATCAACAAGTGAGATAAAGATTCTCTATTTACGTCCTCATGAGAAAAAACAAGAACACAAACCAGGAGCAATTTTTAAAGTTTTAAAGGTAGCACATGAGCAATTTACTTTGGAGTGGCAGTTAAATACCACATGGGAGTTTATAGTGGACTCTATGGAATAACTTGGTTTTCAGGGATTTGGAGGCACGAGTAGAGGTCATAATCAATACAAGTGAAGGCTAGCAATAGACTGGGAAGCAACAATCAAGAGAGCAATAATTACCATAATCATGTTTGCGACAAAGTAAAATTAACTAAGGCATAAAATTGATACTAGAACTCTGAGGCAAAATAAATCATCGAGGCTTATTGAATTTTTGTTTTTAGTCTTAGCATGCGTGAGCATGTGCCAAGTCGATTCAAATGAAACAGACGGAGGAGGATACCACAATGCCATACCCTACTATGAATAGGACAATGCATGTTAAGATCAAAATGACATAATATAGATTATTAGCAAGTTGAAACTAACCATAAGAAAACATAAACTACTAAACAATATCATTTGCACATCATTTTTAAGTTTACTAAACTTTGAACCACGTCTCTAAACAGGAGATAAATAAAAGATATGACGATCAATTTTTTAATATAATTGGTGTTTGATGCTAAGATAAATAAATAGTAAGATACATACGATCCAAGTTTATTCAAGTTTCTATGTTGCTCGAAAAACAAAGTTTAAAGGTTTGCAAACCGAGGGGTTGTTGATGAAGAGGGATGCAGAGACATCCCCAAGCTTATGACTTTGACCATTCTTCAATATTTCTCTGTTTGATGTTCCCTCATTCTCTGTGAAAAAACTTCAACATAAAAACTTTCCCCTTCTTTTCCGCGGTTAGACATTAGTGCAATAGATAATATTTCCAAAGTGCTGCTATTAAAATAAATCAAATTTTCTTTTAGAGTTACAGAAAGGTTGCCTAAGTGGACAACTTATAAATAGAAGGTAAGACCCAAAAGGACTCAAATGAAAAAGTAAAAGAGGCCACTCTTGCAACAAAAGTCAGAATCTGCTCAGAAAAACAACACCTGGAAAACGTAATTCTTAGGTGCACTTAAAAATGTCATAAATTTTTGCCAATTTTTGTGCATCCAGAGGATTAGGTGATACATAATCTGTAATAATTCCGTGACTTTTCGAGTTTCCAGTAAAATATGAAAAATCGTGCACTGGGCAGTAGATGCTGAAAACAGAAAAGCCATTTTTGTACATGTATGAACTAAGCCAAATGGGTAAAACTTGGTACTTTATTTTTGATAAACTAAGAGACAAGAGGCTAAACAATATCTAAACATTCTAGCTAGATGAAGGTAAATAAAACAAAAATGAAAGCAAAAATAAATGACGATCCAAGAATAACACATAATATATGAAGCAATAAAAATATAGTGTCTTGAAAGAGGACCTGATATTTTTGTTGATGAAGAAGGGGATTCCTTGGGCATCCAAAAGGTTTGACGCTTGTACTTCTTGGATATATATTGGGGTGACATGGGCATCTCCAAGCTTGAGCTTTTGTCCATTCTTCATCTTCCCGTATCATTTTTCTCTCCCTACACTTGAAAACTCACTCCATACAAAACTTCACACAATCTTCATTAGCAACGTTAGTGTAAAAAAATAGTAAATCCACATTGGTTCATTTTAAACACAAGTATAACACTCATTAAAACATTAGCTACTGTCACAACTTCTTTTAAACCTCTTCCCCTCAAAAGAACACCAAAATAAAAAGATTAAGAGGCGAATGCAAATATTGGCAGAAATCTGTCAAAACAGAACAGCAGGTATAGATCGATTTTTTAGAAAATATTATGTTCATCAAATAAAAAAGTGCAAAATTAATGAAAGTTGCATAACAACCTGGGGCATATGCACAAAAAGTTTCAGCTCAATTCGATGTTCTGGCTGACAGAAATAGTTTTTTTGCTGGCACCACAAAATCTGTTTTAGGACAACAACTTCCCCAAATCTTACTTCCTCCCTATTAGAGTCTATTCTTGGCACAAAAAACAAAATAAAAAGGATAATAAGAGGTTTCTACAGAGGTAAAAACTTCCAAGACTCAAAGAAAACAAAATAAACTAAAAGAAAACAACACGAAAACGGAATAAAACATGAGTTATCTCCCAAGAAGTGCTTTTCTTTAACGTCTTTTAGCTAGGCATGGAAAAAGGAGGGATGCCTTGGGCATACCCAAGCTTTGATGATTGAATATTCTTGAATATTTAATTGAGGTGCACTCGGGAGTTCCCAATATTGAGCTTTCTGTCTTCTCATTTATCTCGTATCACCATCTCTATTGGATCTTAAATACTACATTCACATAAAACTTGACAAAAACTCATTAGTAGGGCTAGTACTCATTAAATAAAATCCAACCATGTTCAATATTTGACAAGTTTAAATTAAGATTACCTACTGTATACTAACCAATTTATAACATTTATCGATCAAATAACGATTATAAACATTGAGTATAAGCACAATACGAAATAAGCATGACAATCTGCCAGAACTGAACAGTTTGTAAAGATGACAGTTAACGAGATATCTACGTAGCTCAAATGAAGAAACTAAAAACTAATGAAATACAGATAATGATCTCAAGTTTATGCACAAAATTTTTCAAGTAAAAATAATATTCTGAGATTTATCAAGATTTTTTAAGTGAAGCACAGGAAATCTGTCTAAACAAAATCAGTCAGTAAAGATCGAATTATTAGACCTATCTACGTACCTCAAAACAGAAAAGGTACTTCTAATAAAAGAAAGATAATAATCATTACTTTGCACTCAAGAAATTTCAGATCAATATCACTTTCGAGCGATTTTTAAAATTTTCTACGGTGGAGCCCAGAAATCTGTTTCTACGTAGCAAAGTGGTAAACTTGCATCACAAACAAACTAGAAGTTATCTATACATTTTATTTTTATGGTACAAAGGAATATGTACAATATATACGCAATATATACAAGTTTTTAATTGAAAAGCTTCTTTGGAAAGAATTGTTTTTGGTTTCATAGGCATGAACACAAGTGTTCAAGGTTGACCCCCACTTAACCATTACTCATCTTTCCAATCACTTTCCTTTTTGAAAACATTTTTAGATACCAAGTACAACTATTTTTTTTGTAATTCGGGTTCCCTATCAATAACTAAAGATAAAAAACAACTTAAAACTGAAAAATAAAACTACTTATAACAGAAAGCAAAATTACTTAGAGACAAAGCAAACAAGTGCACACAAGAACATTCACCCCACGCTATTGCTCCCCGGCAACGGCGCCAGAAAAGGTCTTGATATCCCACAAGTATAGGTGATCGTGTCTAGGCTTTTCGATAAGTAAGAGTGTCAAACCCAACTAGGAGCTAAAGGTAGGATAAATATTCTCTCAAGTTCAATCAACCACTGATACAACTCTACACACACTAAACGTTTACATTATCTAGGAAATAAAACTAGACCAATAATACAGATATGAGAGATAGGTTTGCAAGATAATAAATACAAGAAAATAAATGTTACTGCTGCAGCAATAAAATATACTAAGTAACCATAAACTAACAGTACCATGAGTGTGGAAAAGTGGTCGTAATTGTGATAACTTTGTCCAAGATTAATTAGTGAAGATATCGGGTTCATTCTCTTCGATGCAGTTTTCTATGTGGGAGAGGCAAAACTAACAAGCTCTCACTATCCAATGATTGCAAGTACTTGTGATTGGAACTCTAGAAAACATCCGTAACTACTAGAGGATACATTAAGGTAAAAATACCCAACTATAGCCTTAAGTTAATGGTCCTCTTACTCCCATACGTGCAACTAACCGGTTTGAGTCCTTAGGTTTCTGTCACTCCGGCAGAAGTACACCCCTTCCTTTGCACATACTACTAACCCTATGGTGTTGATCTAAGCGCGCACAAATATAATGGACACCAAAGGACAGTACCATATCAACATACAACTCTAATGAACCAAAGACATTCAACCAAGCAATCAAAAGACAAATAAACTACACAAATATGACATAGATCACATGATAAATATTATAGCATCAAACATCATGTTTACATAGGACGGTACAGAGGTTTGTGGGAGGATGAACCACTGAATACAAGAAGGAGATGATGATGGAGGTGTTGGTGAAGGCGGCATCATGGCGGAAAGGATGGAGAAGGGGCAGCACGTGGGGTGCAGGGCGGCGCCGGAGGCCGTCGGCGGCGCAGGGTGCTCCTCCTGGTATTCAAATGTGGTATTTGGTCGTTAATGCTTCAAATGTGGTCGTTGAAAGTCATTAACGACCACATAGCCGTGGTCGTTAGTTGTCGTTATAGCCTCCGTCGTTAAAAGTATTAATGACCAGATATGATTGTTCGTCGTTATTTTTCTAACGACGAAACGGTAGGTGGTCGTTAATTATGAAAAAATAACGACCACTTTTGTCATCGTTAACAATGTTTCCATGTCCACTATCGGATTAATAACTTCCACTTTTTATAAATCCCATTTGTGAGCCTTGTCACCATTTTAACCGTTATTTCATTGTATAGGAACATATGCATGTTCATACGAATAATTTTTCATTCAACTGCATCACAAGTCATAGCCATCCATGAATGTTCATTTTATTCCTGTTTAAAAGCACAAGAAGAACTTATACTTTCATATTTAGCACTTGTAATCATGCACTGGGTTGCACTTGCAACCATGTATGGCGAAGATCAGAAATGCCACAACACACAAAGTTGTGTTCCTTCTAACCACTTGACGCAGCTAGCTCGTAGGCTCATAGAGATCATGTTAAGATGCTTTCCCCGGTCATCTGAGATGTGTTATGAACTGCACTTCTCCAGCACTGTCACATGGGGGAATTAATGTTTACATAAATATATAGGCTCCCGTGATAAAAGAAAATGAAGTCTATTCTGTTGATTTCAAGATCTTACCGCTACAGCTTTGCAATATGACATCTCGCATCAACTTCTATATATTTCACGGCATACGATGGAGTATTTTTTTTGTCTTAGAAGGTAGGCAGCACAACCTGTGTAGCCATCAGAATGCAAATATGTAAAAAACTTTCAGGTTTACCAAAGCAAGGGTGATGCTAGTTCCGGCAACCTCCTGATGTCTTGGTAGTTTCTGTATATAGAGACATTAAAGTTCATTAATCAATAAACTTAAATATCCCGGTGACAAATCATGCAAAGAATAATTTAAATATTAAATGGAGGTCACGACTGGAGTTTAAGAACAAAATGACATTACAAGAAAATGTTTTCTAGGTTCATTCTGGCATTACCTCAAATACATGGTGGGCATTCTTGGCAGCGACCTAGCACAGCAAAGACGCCCATCCTCATGTACTCCCTCCGATCCATATTAATAGGTGCTGAAGTGGATGTATGGATCGGAGGGAGTACTTTATTTACTCTTGGATTCAGCTGCAACTAATTGTTTAAGGATCAAAGAAGGGCGGTTGTTATCATTCACCTGTAATGATCCCAATTAAGTCAATAGGTGGGTTCTGGGCACCCGCGCTGCAGCCTTCCGATGGCACAGACACGAGAAACAGAAGAACATTATGTTAGATCGATCGGATGATAAAAATCAAACTGAAGGGGAACATGGGACAGAATCTATCTATGCAATCAGGAAGTAGGAGTCACCCGGCCAGCACACGCTGCTCCTCCATGGCCAATGTCCACCCAGACGTGGGGAGCGGAGACGACCACCACGACGAGGACGGCGGAGCGCGCAGACCAGCGGGATCCAGGTCGCCGAGGTCGTGGACGAGCTCGCCCGAAGCCCTCAGGTCGGGCGGGTTGACCAGGCACAACGGGTGCGCGTGAGACGGGGAAGACAGCCGGCGATGTGGTGGTGGCCGATACCACGAGGAGGAGGAAGCACAGCACGACGGCCGCCGCTAGCAGGACAACGATGACGCACGGGCACGGGCACCGTTCGCCGGACCGCGCACGACGGCGAGGTCCCTAGCAACAGCCCGAATTCCACAGCCGCATCGGGAATTCTACTCCAGCGCGCAGAACTAATAAGGTAGAATAAGGACGGAGATGCACCGCGACGCGCCGCCGCCCTGGTTCTCTTCAAACGTTCCTATCATGAATCATGAAAGGATATAAAACCTAACGTAACAATATTCTCATCTCTCAAGCAAAATTCTTTAGGTTACTCCCGAGAACCTAGTAGATTAACTTACAACAACCACGCGCAAAGTCAATTTAACGACGGAGCATAACTCTCGTCGTAGAGGAGAGGTGGTCCTGTGGGCCAAAGTTGGACGTGGGATTAGCTAATCGCACCGGTAACGACGAACCATTTTCTAGTGCTGGTTGTTAATGGTCTAATCTTTAGTAGTGATACAACTTTAATGAACCAAAGACATTCAACCAAGTAATCACAAGACAAATAAACTACACAAACATGCCATAGATCATAGGATAAATATTATAGCATCAAACACCATGTTTACATAGGACGGTACAGAGGTTTGTGGGAGGATGAACCACTGAATACAGGAGGAGATGATGATGGAGGTGTTGGTGAAGGCGGCATCATGGCGGAGAGGATGGAGAAGGGGCAGCACGTGAGGTGCAGGGCGGCGCCGGCGGCCGTCGGCGGCGCAAGGGGCTCCTCCTGCGCCGGCCGACCATCATGGGAGAGCGTCTCCCCTTAGCCCCCTTCCTCCATGGCTTGTTGGTGCTGTAGATGAGCCCTCCCCCCCATGGAGATGAGACCATGGGGGAGGCAAAATTCGTGGCTTTTTGTGGCTGCCCAAGAATTAGGGTTTTCCTCTCCTTATATCTAATGGGACAATGCTCCCCGGCCCTCCGATGGATGACCCCTTGATCCAAAGGCTCTTGGGCACCTCTAGAACCTTTCTAGGGACCCCTCTCAGCACCAAAGTCGTGGCTTGGCCGAATCCATCAAATATGGTAAGAGTTGGACTCAATCCCGTCACCGATTCCCGTAATCCCGTAATCAGATATATATCCTCCAGTAAAATGGGTCCATAAGTCGCATACGAACTTGGATTGTGCTGTTCTTGGGCTTAAATGAAAGGTATGGAAATGGCCAACAACTCTGTAGGAAATTTGATCTTCAGTTGACGTTGTATTTGGGGTAAAACTGATGATCTCTAAAAACTGTTGGTGGACAGATTTCAGGAAAGTCAGAGTCCTTTTCCAACAAGTCTCCTTTTGTGTTTTCTTGTTAATTCCTACACATCAAAGAGTAAAACAAGTGTGCACTCTTGAAACTATTAATAGGTTAGTCCAAATAAATCATAAAATTTATATAAAAACAAGTGTCAAAAGCATAATATTAGCATGAAACAATCAAAAATTATAGATACGTTATGGACGTATCACTTGCTAATAGAGAAACTGTCTTTCCTATTGGAATTGTTAGGGATGTGGAAGTTTAATGTGGTAAAACTAAATATCCCACTGATTTTCTAGTAATTGGTAAGGCTGTTAGTAAAACTTGTCCTATTATTTTTAGTAGACCTTTGTTGAACACTTGTGGTGCTATTATAGATTGTAAGAGAGAGAAGATATTGACTAAATTTGATGGTAAATCTTATGAGTTCAATTTCTCCTAATTTGCCAGAGCACCTTATGAATCTAAATTACCGGATGAGAATTTTAAAGTTCAACAACTTGCTTCTATTGCTCTTGCTCCTAACAATGCTTTCTAAATATATATGGAGGATCATGAAAGTGATATTCTTCTTTGTCAACCGATGATATGGAAACATAATTTACCTGTGGAATATTTGGGTACCACATTGCCACCCAAGGAGGATCCTGTCTTTGATTTAAAACCTTTGCCTGATGATCTTAAATATGCTTATATTAATGATAAGAAAATATATCATGTTATTATTAGTGTAAAATTTCAGGTGAAGAAGGGGAAAGATTATTGGGAATTTTAAAGAAACACCGTGGAGCTATTGGTTATACTCTGGATGATTTGAAGGGGATTTCTCCTACTATATGTCGGCATGCTATTAATATTGAACCTGATACAAAGCCAGTTGTTGAACATCAACGCCTTTTAATTCCTAAGATGAAGGAAGTGGTAAGAAATGAGGTATTAAAACTCCTTGATGCTGGTATTATTTTTATATTGCTGATAATAGATGGGTAAGCCATGTGCATTGTGTCCCTAAGAAGGGAGGATTGACTGTTGTGCCCAATGAAAATAATGAGCTTATTCCACAAAGAGTAGTAGTTGGGTATAGGATGTGCATTGATTTTAGGAAAGTTAATAAGGTTACTAAGAAACATCATTATCCTTTGCCTTTTATTGATCAAATGTTAGAGAGGTTGTCTAAGAAAACTCATTTTTGCTTTCTTGATGGTTATTCTGGGTTTTCACAAATTGTTGTTAGGGCGCAAGATCAAGAGAAACAACCTTTACTTTTCCTTATGGTACTTATGCTTAAAGATGTATTCCCTTTGGCTTATGCAATGCTCGTGCTACTTTTCAAAGATGCATGTCTGCTATTTTTCATGGTTTTTGTGAAGAGATTGTGGAAGTATTCATAGACGATTTCTCCGTCTATGGAAATTCTTTTGATACTTGTTTGCACAACCTTGATAAAGTTTTGCAGAGATGTCAGGAAACTATTCTGGTTCTTAATTGTGAGAAATGCCTCTTGATGGTTAATGAAGGAATTGGTCTTGGACATAAAATTTCTGAAAGAGGTATTGAAGATCACAGAGCTAAAGTGGAAGCAATAGAGAAAATTCCCTATCCTCGGGATGTTAAAGGTATTCGTAGTGTTCTTGGTCATGCTGGTTTTTATAGGAGGTTTATTAAAGATTTCTCTAAAATATCAAAACCTCTTACTAATCTTCTTCAAAAAGATGTACCTTTTGTTTTTTATGATGATTGCAAGGAAGCTTTTGAAACTTTAAAGAAGGCTTTAACTACTGGTCCTATTGTTCAATCACCTGATTGGAAGTTACCTTTTGAAATTATGTGTGATGCTAGTTATTTTGCTGTAGGTGCTGTTCTTGGACAGCGCATAGATAAGAAATTAAATGTTATTCATGACGCTAGTAAGACTCTTGATGCTGCTCAAAAGAATTATGCTACTACTGAAAAAGAGTTATCATCTGTAGTTTTTGCATGTGATAAGTTTAGACCTTATATTGTTGATTCAAAGGTTACTATTCATATTGATCATGATGGTATTAGATACCTTATGAAAAAGAAAGATGCTAAGCCTAGGCTTATTAGATGGGTGTTTCTTTTATAAGAGTTTGATTTGCATATTGCGGATAGGAAGGGTGCTGAAAATCTAGTTGCGCATAACTTGTGTAGATTGGAAAACATTATTTTTTATCCTATTCGTGTTAATGATAGTTTTCCAAATGAACAACTAGCTGGAATAAAAGAAAAATCCCAGGATAGTCCATGGTATTCTGATTATGCTAACTTTATTGTTTCCAAGTATTTGCCTCCAACATTTACAGCTCAACAAAGGAGAAAATTTTTCTATGATTTGAGGCATTATTTTTGGTATGACCCACACTTATATAAAGAAGGAGTGGATGGTATTATGAGAATATGTGTTCCAGATCATGAACAACATGAAATATTGAAAAAGTGTCATGGTAGTCCTTATGGAGGACACCACGCTGGAGATAGAACCGCACAAAAGGTTCTACAATCAGGTTTCTATTGGCCTACTATCTTTAAAGATGCACGTAAATTCATTTTTTCTTGTGATGAATGTCAAAGAGGTTGTAACATTTCTAGATGTAATGAAATGCATATGAATTATTCTGTTGCTATTGAACCTTTTGATTGTTGGGGATTTGACTTTATGGGTCCTTTTCCTCCTTCAAATGGCTATACACATATTCTTGTTGCGGTTGATTATGTTACTAAATGGGTAGAAGCTATACCTACTAAAAGTGCTGATAGTGAAACCTCATTACAAATTCTTAAAGATGTTATTTTCCCTAGGTTTGGTGTGCCTAGATATCTTATGACTGATGGAGGTTCTCATTTTATTCATGCTGGTTTTAGAAAAACCCTTGCTAAATATGATGTTAATCATAGAACTGCCTCATCTTATCATCCTCAAACAAGTGGGCAACTATAATTATCAAATAGAGAAATTACATCTATCTTGCAAAAGACTGTTAATAAATCTAGGAAGAATTGGTCTGATAAGTTGAAGGATGCCTTATGGGCTTATAGAACTGCTTATAAAAATCCTATGGGTATGTCTCCTTAAAAAATGGTTTATGGAAAAGCTTGTCACTTGCCTTTAGAATTAGAACACAAGGCTTATTGGGAAGTGAAAGAACTAAATAAAGATTTTAAACTTGATGGTAAGAAAAGAATGCTTGATTTGAATCATTTAGATGAGATGTGAAGCTTATGAAAATGCTAAAATATTTAAAGAGAAAGTTAAACAATTGCATGATAAAAGGATCCTTAAAAGAGAGTTTCATGTTGGTGAGAAAGTGCTATTGTGTCAGTCTCGTCTTAGATTTTTTGCAGGAAAATTACTCGCCACATGGGAAGGACCTTATATTATTGAAGAAGTGTATCGTTCGGGTGCAATTAAAATTTCTTCCCTCAAAGATAACACTACATAAGTGGTTAATGGGCAAAGACTCAAACATTATATTACTGGGGATTCTTATGATGAATATGTTGATGTTATTCAAGTAATGACTCCGGAGAAGTTCATTAGAGGGGAGATTCCAGAATCTATAGAGTCCGTTTTCGAATAGGTAACAGTTCTATTAAGAAAAAGTTCGCGAAATACCTTTTGAGTTATAAATTATTGGTTTTTGGAAAATATAAAGCTTTGGGAGGAGATCTTCTCACTCACCAAGACCACCAACGACTTACAAGCCCAACTCTATGATGTGCAGAACCAGAACTGTGAGTATGAACACAGGTTTAAACGTATAAGCTTTGTTGCTAGTTTCAGGATATTGGAGACCAGGACATCACTTGTTGATGGAGAGCCTCTACCTTGGAAGTTTGGTGACGAGAAGGACTCACCACCACCACCTAAGAATTAATTTATCATGGGTATTGACATCCCCTTGGCTTGTTCCAAGCTTGGGGGAGCGCCGCGGTATCACATCTCTATCTTTCACCTTTTTGCCTTTTAGTAGAGTCATATCATGGGTAGAGGAAATATCATATAGTATGGTTTGCAGTATGGAAGTATCACTATTTAGTTGGTTATCGTTGTATCCTTTGGTTTGAGTTTCCGTAATGAAATATTAATGAGAAGTTTCATCATCTTCTACACTTTATTTTAACTTGCAATTTATGTTATTTTGTTGATCTTGTTATTAGTATTGGTATCAATATGCGAGCATCAAGTTAATCTAGTTGGTTTTTGCAAACTTAGCAGTGGTCAGTAGCAACAATACTTTGAGACCTAAGTAGAAAAGAGGGAGTTTTCATGTAGATATATTGTTCCATGATCTTTATTTCTTTCTAGCCCATAAGCTTAGTATTCTCAAGTAAGATTGATTGTACTTATCAAGGAAGATTGCATGATTTGTTTTATCGTATATATGGCTGTTTGTTTTCCCTCAACTCTTATGCTTGCTACCCAACCTTGCTAGCCAAAAACCTGTACGGAGAGGGAATGCTTCTCGTGCATCCAAACCTTGAACCCAAAACCATGACATTTGTGTCCACCATACCTACCTATATGTGGTATTTAACCACCACTCCAAGTAAATTGCTTGTGTGCTACCTTTAAAACCTTAAAAATTATTCTTGTTTTGTGTTCCTGTTTTAGCTCATGAGGATCTAAATAGATAATATTTATCTCAATTTTTTATTGGACTTTACACACCTGGATTAGTGGCTTCATCCGCTTATCCAAATGCTAGAAGAGCTGGCAGCGGGGTGCCCAGCCCCAAACTAATGCAACAAATTCTCTTCACTATTTTGCCCCTGATTTATCATTCAAAGCATAATTGTGTAAACAAACGAGAAACATGGATGACCTTATACACCAGTTGCGTTCTTCAATGGGAGCCGCTCTTGTGTAGTCTAGTTGGCTTGTGACATACTGTATTTTCTGTTTTCCATTCGTTGACATAGACATACACACCTCTCAAAATTAGACACTCCTCCATGGTATGTGATTGTTGGCAGGAACCCGAGGATTCGGTTAGCCATAGTTTGTGTAAGATGGTTGGGAGGAGTGTCAAACATTTTATGCCTTCGTTTGTAAAATAAAAGCTCTAGCACATGAGTGATACATGCTTCCCTCTGCGAAGGGTCTTTCTTTTACTTTTAAGTTGAGTCGGTAAACCTATTTCTTTCTGTCTTAAGCAAGCATTTGAGTTGTTGTGACTCATCCATCTATATGTTGATTTACTCAATCATGTTCCTTATTATTCTTTGTTTAGCACAAATATTTTATCTATTTGAATACCACTTTGAAAGTTATCAATGATTGCAAAGAAATTGTTATGATTGAGCATGTTAAACTTTGCGAATATATAGATCTAATATAAAGACTATGATTGAAATATGAGTACATTGTTAATTGTTCTCTGACCAAGAACGAAGTTTTCCTTGACCAATTTTGATTTCCTTTTTGCACCCTTATTGTGAATCCATTTACTTGTTCCAAGTTGAATTATATGAGGATTTACTTGCTAGAATGACTAGTGTATTCATAGAGGTGATGCTTCTTGTCCGTATTTTATTTATCGACACCTCAATCCATAAACCTGTGGTCATGTTTAATGAGTTCAGTTTCGCTTGGGGACAAGCAAGGTCTAAGCTTGGGGGGAGTTGATACGTCCATTTTGCATTACTATTTTATATCGTTATTTTCTGTTATTCATCTATATATTTCATGTTATGATACATTACTTATGTTATTTCATCTTATTTTGCATGTTTAATAATTATGGGAGAAGAAACACCCGAACCAGAAATCTGATGGAAAAAAGCAACGTCGAGATACCCTATTTCCGAAGATCAGAATAAGAGGGGGGGATACCGGAGGAGTCTTAGAAGTTCCGAGGAGGAAGTGAGCTAGAAGGGCATCCGGAGGGGGACACATGGGGCCCACACCACCAGGCAGCACCCCCTGGCCGCGCTTGGGGGTAGTCTGGCCCCCTGGCCAACTCCTGGGCACCCCCTTTCGCATACTTGACCCCGAGGGAACCCTAAGAACCATAGGATCATCGAAGAATTATTCTGCCTCCACTGCGGGGCGGAAAACACCAGAGAGAGAAAAGCTCTCTGGCAGGGAGAAATCTGCGGGGGAAATTCCTCCCCGTAGAGGGGAAATCGTCGCCATCGTCACCTTCTTCACTCCGGGCTTCATCGAGATTATCATCATCATCCTCCTCATCACCAGAACCATCACCTCCACCGTCCACCTTCATCCCGCTGTAACAATTAGGGGTCTTTATCGTTGCTCTTCATTAGATCTCTCTCCAGCTGTGGGTTACTTGTTAGTAGTTGATGCTTGTGAGATTAATCGGTGTTTACACTTTATGACCAGATTGTTATCATCCATTATATCACCTCTGATTATGATCCATATGATGTCTCGTGAGTAGTTCATTAAGTTCTTGAGGACATGGGAAAAGTCATGACGTTAATAGTGAAGTTATGTTGAAGTAATATCTCTCAGTTCGGTATTTAAGTTGTGTTGCTATTCTTCTAGTGGTGTCATGTGAACATCGACTACATGATAATTCACCTTTATGGGACTAGGAGGATGCATTTTGTATTTGCCTACTAATTGTGGGTTTTCCGGAGTGACAGAAACCTCAACCCCGTTAGGAAACCAATGCACGAGGGAGTGTTTGGTCCCAGAGTTTTAAGGCTGTGGTTAGATTTATCTTACTTACTTTCTTGTATTTGTGGATGCTTGCGAGGGGTATAATCACAAGTATGTATTAGTCCTAGTTGAGCGGTGCATTACCATAGGTTCACCCACACAAAACTTAACGAACTCATAAATATTAATCAACTATATGAAGCGAAAGCACTTGAGGAGATTCCCATGTATCCTAAAGAATGTTTGGTAATTATACGTAGAACAACCGGCTTGTCCTTTGCTCTCAAAAGGATTGGGCCACTCGCTGCAATATTATTTACAGTCTTTTGTTTACTCACACTTTATTTATCTGATATATCAAAAACCACCAAAACCCCCGTTTGCTGGTGTTTACAATGAAATATCAATCCAACCCGCTTGTCAACATCTTCTGCTCCTCGTTGGGTTCGACACTCTTATTTATCGAAAGTACTACGATACACCCCCTATACTTGTGGGTCATCAGTAGTTCTAACATAATTATTTTTAATGGAGCATGGAATAGTGGGTATACCAGGATCTCAAAGCTTCTTTGGAACCTTACCAATAAAAAAGTAATTAACAAGCATTTTGGAAATTTCCTCATTAGGAATCTTTCATTTGTTAGAGACAATATGTTTCATATATTTTCTCCGTATCGTGAAGAATTTGCGTACCGCTTCGAGGGACTAAGCAGCGAGCAGGCCAAGATGCGAGCTCGACCTGGAGCTTCACCCGACGCTTGACCAGGAGGAACCCCACGCCGGCGGTAACACCTAAGCTCCTCTCGTCCTCCTCTCCCTCTCCCCTTCCCCGTCCTCCTCTTTGTAACGCCCGGGGTTTTCCCCCCCAAATAGATTGATCGTTGTTTTTCTTTTCGCATCGCATGGCATCCTCATAAATCATCGCGCATTTGAAACTTGCAAAATGCTTAATTTCATCAACTCTTGACTTTCTAAAATTTGTTTGATGCAAAACAGAAATATATTATTCTAATAATGCCAAAACAGTTTCTGGAAAATAATACAACCAACCCACAAAAAAAAAATAGAGTCGTGAGGGAGAGAGAGGGGCAACCTGCTTTTTTTTTTCCGGCCCAACTAGCCCAAACAGCAAGCCCAGCCAGCCCCCACCAAATTCCCTCCCCTTACCCTAATTCCCTCCCTCTCAATCCCCCCCCCCCCCCGCCGTTTCTGTTATTTGCAAAGGGGTCCTCCCACCGGTGCAAAAGAAAAAAAAACGAACGAAGCGAACCGCACGCACGGGAGGAGGGGATCGCTCGATCCCCTCGCTCGCCCTTCTTCCTCCCGAGCCAGCCTTCAATGGCCTTCACCTCGCCCCGGTTCCCTCCGCCCCGAAGCCCTCGCCTCCTCTCCCGCCGGCAGCCAGCAACCCTTCCCGGAGCTCCGTCGCCCCCTCCCTCTGGCTGCTTGCGCCGCCGCCAAGGAGAAAGCCGCGGCCGCCCTCTGCTCCTCACCGGCCGGTGCCGCCGCTCCCCAGGCCCCTCCAGACGTCCGGGCCGTCGCTTCCCAGCCATGGAGGTCGCTCCTGGTCATCCCCGCCATGGAGGCCTTCTACCGCTCGCCAGAGCTGCTGTACGCCGGCCAGCCACAGAGGGGAGAGCAGCGGATCGACCGGCCCCGCCCTACCTTCGCCGACAACAGAGGCGGTGCGGCTGGCTTGCTCAATGGAGCGCGCTTGTATCGATTGGGCAGTGCACAGCTCTGTCGAGCTCGCCAGTCCGCGTCGCGCCCTAGGTCGACGGAGGGAGGTGCGCCTGTGTGCTCGCCGGCGATGGGGTGCCTGCCGTCCAGATGCGACAGCGGCGACTCGAGCAAGTGAGGCCGGGTTGGGCGCATCCACGTCGTGCAGGAGCGCTACTCGTCCCCGAGCCACCTCGACGCCGCCATACGGGAGCTGGACCCCATCCAAAGCAACGCAGGAGCTCAATAGCCTGTCATCGATTGGAGCACCATAGGCGTTGAGCTCTAGAATATCAGGTCATCCAAAGTTGCGCGGCGAGGATGTGTGGTGGCGCTGCTGCAACTTCGTCGACGTGGGCGGGACGGCAGTGCACGACTACAACCCCGGCGTCGACACTCATCTCTACTTCCTCCACTCCGCGAAGATCCTCTCTTTTTCAACGAACCGCATCGACAAGAACACCCCGACTCCAACGACCGGAACCTTGACATGATCTTCGCCGGGTCCGCCTTGTGTTGGCCGCCATCGTGCGCGCCATGAAGACATGAACCACCATGATCTCCTACAAGGATGCTAAGAGTACCTCGACGACGACAAGAACTACTACCTCGACTACGACCGTGCCAAGATCGACCCCGAGCCGTACCTCGACGACAAGATCTTCGTCGACAAGTTCCGCTACCTCGACAAGATCTACCATGTCCGCTTGCGTTGTCGCTTCGTGCGTGCCTTGTACCCCGAAGCCGCCTTGTGCACAATCGACCCCGAAGATGACGATGTTGCGTTTCCTCCGTCGACTACTTCGACTACTACGCCTACTTCGGCTACGGAACGGGAACGACGACGTGAACGACTACTTCGACTACGGCACGAGAACGACTACTTCCGCTACTACATCGACATCGGAACGTCTACGCCCCCGACGTCGACTACGCCTACTTCGACTACCTCGACGACGACGCGAGAATGTCTACTTTCCATCCTTCCTCGCCGCCGTCTATCTCCCTCTTTGTCGTCGTCTTCTTCTTCATCCCGAAGACACCGGCGCCGAACCCGAAGATCTTCTTTCCACACGTGTGCACCCTAAACCCAAACCCCTATACCTATGCCCTATTTTCTATAACATATCAACTATAATTAAAATGTCATCTCATTCATGTGTTGCATTGCATTTTTGTGGGTAAATAAATAACTCGAACCTCCTAAATTAAATGTTGGGCTTCCGGCTCAATTTAAATTGATTTAAATTGCATAAATCATAACTAATTCATTTTAACTCCAAATTTGAAAAGTAAAATATGTTTTCCAATAAAAAATTCTCTAAACTTTGCAAATATAAACTTTGTTTTCTGTTTTGAATAATCTAAATTGCTGAAAACAACTATTTCTTAATTAATGCATTAAAAATTGCTAATTTAATAACTTGCTCATTTTAATTCCAAATCCAACAAATAAAATATGTTTTCATACCAGAAAAATGCACTTAATCTGTTCATGCCATCCATGTTCATATTTGCACCTTGCATTTTGCATTTGTAGTAGTGTTATGTATGTTCACCTAATAAATAAATATGGAATGTGTTGGGGTATTTAATTCAGTTGTTGCCCTATTCCATTTAATATTGAATACCTCACTTCTTCCTTGTTTAAACCTGTTAATCAACATTTAATATTGATGGTTAGATAAACAACTTGAACCAATTCCTATTTCTCCGGACTCCGGTTCCGATTAAATTGCTTAAGTTGTTTCCCCTGTCGCATCTTGCCATGCCATGCATATAAAATAGGATCATGCTGGATCTTTTGCCGTAGAAGTAATTGTTGCATCCGGTGTTTGTTCGAGGTTCGTTGCTTCTTTCCGGATAGGACGTTGAGATGATGTGAGCAACGACAAGTTCTGCTACCTTGCGGGATCTCAGGCAAGTATACTCACTTGCTGCCATATGGCTGCCTTTCATCACTTGTTACCGATTCTTTCCGTTGTTCTTATTCTAGCCTTGATTCGATGCTTGTGTCTCGATCCTATTATATGTTTACCCTGCAGCCATGATATAGCCTTCCTTCCACTTCCTATCAACTGTTGTTTGTTTACCCTGTTGGCCCTCGTGTCGTAGTTGCATGCTTAGGTTTGTTTGTGCTCGAGTCTTGTTATCCTTTGTCGTATCACCTGTTTAGTTGATAGCTGGGTTTCAATTCAATCAACAAGCTGTTAATGTTTTGGGTAATAATAATTTGATGTTAAGGCACCGGCAGGAGGCCCGGGTTAGGGTTTTGAAGCCTGCTAGTGTCGAACTTAATTAGGAAAAGGGTCTTGTCTACTGATCCATGATGAGCGTGCTCACCGCATCCGGGTGGTAGTATGGGACCCCCCTCGACTTAGACCTAATCTGCAGCTTGTCCGAAGAGCCACACTTAGTTCGGGTGTTCCATTTGCTCCTTGCATAATGGGTTGATCACCCATGGTTACTGATGATGATGATGCATATAGGGCGAGGCATGTAGTGCCGGGGTGTTGTGTCCTGCGGGAGTTTTGCACACCTGCGCTGAGTATTCGGCTGCGTGGCTGGGACCTTATAGCTCCGTGGCTCCTAGGATGGGTTGTAGCGATGGTTTGGGTCGTGTCAAGCCAACCTGAGTTTTAGTTGGTGGCTTGAGTGTGTACGGGTACTGGAGCACACCCTGCAGGGATAAATCTTCTCGAGAAGCCGTGTTTTCCGCGGTTATGGATTACTTGGTGAAAGTACTGGCTAACAAGTACTCAGACAACTTACACCTAATCAATAATAACTTGACTAGTAATAGGCATATTGTCACAATAACCTGAACTTCACCTTAATCAACCGTGTGAGTTATCCTTGGGTTGCTTCCTTAGTAGGGGGTGACATTGGATGGGTTTGTTTGGTGGTTAGTTGTAGTTGGTTACGATATGCTATCTTATCTTTTTTCTGTTAGCCGGAAGTTGTAGTGTGTTTCTGTAGTTGGTCAGTGCAGCCCGCTGCCGCTTATTTGCAATAATCCCTTCCTTTCCGTTGATCCCAAAGTATTTGTATCTTGTGATGACTGGCTACGCCGGTATCTTGTGAGTATGGTTTATCCACTTGCCAGTACTTAACCGTACTGACCCACGAATCTTTTTCGTGGCTGCATATTCAACATTGCAGTCAACAGGTTTGAAGTCTGACGACGTTAGCTTGGGAATCCCTCCGGCTTGGCCTGGGCAGGGATTGGACGCTCTCGGTTATCTTCAGGACTCTTAGTCCAATTTGGATCTTGTCCGTAGACGGACGCTATGTTGTTTCTTCCGCTGTTATTTGGATCTTTGTATTTGTATCAGTTGTATCCCGGACTCGTTTGAGTTATCTTGTATATATCTCATTCTGTTGTTGTTGTGGATTATTCGTGAACTGTTGTAATGTTATCAGACGTGGCAACCTGGAATCGGTTAATATGTGGATTTTGGCGGGAATGCTGAAATCTGCATAGTGCCCGATCCCGGGGCGTCACAAATGGTATCAGAGCCTTGGTTCCGATTCCCGAGATTGTTTCGATACGAATGGTTATCGAAGCAACGGGTCCGCAAAGCCTGTAGGTTAACCTCGCTAATGGTCGTTGTTTCTAGAGTGTCAAAAACTATTTCTGCTAAACTATTTTGGAAAAACATCTCAATAGGATTCTTGTTTTCTCCTTATCTCTATTCTATTTCCCCTCCCAT
Source organism: Alopecurus myosuroides (assembly GCA_028641055.1). Lineage (NCBI taxonomy): Eukaryota > Viridiplantae > Streptophyta > Magnoliopsida > Poales > Poaceae > Alopecurus > Alopecurus myosuroides. The sequence continues at coordinate 74,458,367 of CM054061.1, read as the reverse complement.
CTTATTTGTTTTGGAGTCTCCCCTCTTGTCTATCTTTCAAAGTGTTAGGATCCTACGTGGGTGGACGTTTTCTGAGCCTTTAACCTAATAGGTTCGATCATCGGAAGATTCCTGGTGGAAGAACATCGTCATCAGCCCGAGCAAGAATCTCTTGTTAGTGGTGTCGAGGAGATCAACTAGAAGCATTAAGGATCGATAGTCGAACTTCTTTCCCCTCCCGGGTTAGTAGGTGGATTGCGAGGGCGCAATCCCTTGTTAGTGGTGTCGTCTGTAACGCCCGGGGTTTTCCACCCCAAATAGATTGATCGTTGTTTTTCTTTTCGCATCGCATGGCATCCTCATAAATCATCGCGCATTTGAAACTTGCAAAATGCTTAATTTCATCAACTCTTGACTTTCTAAAATTTGTTTGATGCAAAACAGAAATATATTCTTCTAATAATGCCAAAACAGTTTCTGGAAAATAATACAACCAACCCACAAAAAAAAAATAGAGTCGTGAGGGAGAGAGAGGGGCAACCTGCTTTTTTTTTCCGGCCCAACTAGCCCAAACAGCAAGCCCAGCCAGCCCCCACCGAATTCCCTCCCCTTACCCTAATTCCCTCCCTCTCAATCCCCCCCCCCGCCGTTTCTGTTATTTGCAAAGGGGTCCTCCCACCGGTGCAAAAGAAAAAAAACGAACGAAGCGAACCGCACGCACGGGAGGAGGGGATCGCTCGATCCCCTCGCTCGCCCTTCTTCCTCCCGAGCCAGCCTTCGATGGCCTCCACCTCGCCCCGGTTCCCTCCGCCCCGAAGCCCTCGCCTCCTCTCCCGCCGGCAGCCAGCAACCCTCCCCGGAGCTCCGTCGCCCCCTCCCTCTGGCTGCTTGCGCCGCCGCCAAGGAGAAAGCCGCGGCCGTCCTCTGCTCCTCACCGGCCGGTGCCGCCGCTCCCCAGGCCCCTCCTGACGTCCGGGCCGTCGCTTCCCAGCCATGGAGGTCGCTCCTGGTCATCCCCGCCATGGAGGCCTTCTACCGCTCGCCAGAGCTGCTGTACGCCGGCCAGCCACAGAGGGGAGAGCAGCGGATCGACCGGCCCCGCCCTACCTTCGCCGACAATAGAGGCGGTGCGGCTGGCTTGCTCAATGGAGCGCGCTTGTATCGATTGGGCAGTGCACAGCTCTGTCGAGCTCGCCAGTCCGCGTCGCGCCCTAGGTTGACGGAGGGAGGTGCGCCTGTGTGCTCGCCGGCGATGGGGCGCCTGCCGTCCGGATGCGACAGCGGCGACTCGAGCAAGTGAGGCCGGGTTGGGCGCATCCACGTCGTGCAGGAGCGCTACTCGTCCCTGAGCCACCTCGACGCCGCCATACGGGAGCTGGACCCCATCCAAAGCAACGCAGGAGCTCAATAGCCTGTCATCGATTGGAGCACCATAGGCGTTGAGCTCTAGAATATCAGGTCATCCAAAGTTGCGCGGCGAGGATGTGTGGTGGCGCTGCTGCAACTTCGTCGACGTGGGCGGGACGGCAGTGCACGACTACAACCCCGGCGTCGACACTCATCTCTACTTCCTCCACTCCGCGAAGATCCTCTCTTTTTCAACGAACCGCATCGACAAGAACACCCCGACTCCAACGACCGGAACCTTGACATGATCTTCGCCGGGTCCGCCTTGTGTTGGCCGCCATCGTGCGCGCCATGAAGACATGAACCACCATGATCTCCTACAAGGAAGCTAAGAGTACCTCGACGACGACAAGAACTACTACCTCGACTACGACCGTGCCAAGATCGACCCCGAGCCGTACCTCGACGACAAGATCTTCGTCGACAAATTCCGCTACCTCGACAAGATCTACCATGTCCGCTTGCGTTGTCGCTTCGTGCGTGCCTTGTACCCCGAAGCGGCCTTGTGCACAATCGACCCCGAAGATGACGATGTTGCGTTTCCTCCGTCGACTACTTCGACTACTACGCCTACTTCGGCTACGGAACGGGAACGACGACGTGAACGACTACTTCGACTACGGCACGAGAACGACTACTTCCGCTACTACATCGACATCGGAACGTCTACGCCCCCGACGTCGACTACGCCTACTTCGACTACCTCGACGACGACGCGAGAATGTCTACTTTCCATCCTTCCTCGCCGCCGTCTATCTCCCTCTTTGTCGTCGTCTTCTTCTTCATCCCGAAGACACCGGCGCCGAACCCGAAGATCTTCTTTCCACACGTGTGCACCCTAAACCCAAACCCCTATACCTATGCCCTATTTTCTATAACATATCAACTATAATTAAAATGTCATCTCATTCATGTGTTGCATTGCATTTTTGTGGGTAAATAAATAACTCGAACCTCCTAAATTAAATGTTGGGCTTCCGGCTCAATTTAAATTGATTTAAATTGCATAAATCATAACTAATTCATTTTAACTCCAAATTTGAAAAGTAAAATATGTTTTCCAATAAAAAATTCTCTAAACTTTGCAAATATAAACTTTGTTTTCTGTTTTGAATAATCTAAATTGCTGAAAACAACTATTTCTTAATTAATGCATTAAAAATTGCTAATTTAATAACTTGCTCATTTTAATTCCAAATCCAACAAATAAAATATGTTTTCATACCAGAAAAATGCACTTAATCTGTTCATGCCATCCATGTTCATGTTTGCACCTTGCATTTTGCATTTGTAGTAGTGTTATGTATGTTCACCTAATAAATAAATATGGAATGTGTTGGGGTATTTAATTCAGTTGTTGCCCTATTCCATTTAATATTGAATACCTCACTTCTTCCTTGTTTAAACCTGTTAATCAACATTTAATATTGATGGTTAGATAAACAACTTGAACCAATTCCTATTTCTCCGGACTCCGGTTCCGATTAAATTGCTTAAGTTGTTTCCCCTGTCGCATCTTGCCATGCCATGCATATAAAATAGGATCATGCTGGATCTTTTGCCGTAGAAGTAATTGTTGCATCCGGTGTTTGTTCGAGGTTCGTTGCTTCTTTCCGGATAGGACGTTGAGATGATGTGAGCAACGACAAGTTCTGCTACCTTGCGGGATCTCAGGCAAGTATACTCACTTGCTGCCATATGGCTGCCTTTCATCACTTGTTACCGATTCTTTCCGTTGTTCTTATTCTAGCCTTGATTCGATGCTTGTGTCTCGATCCTATTATATGTTTACCCTGCAGCCATGATATAGCCTTCCTTCCACTTCCTATCAACTGTTGTTTGTTTACCCTGTTGGCCCTCGTGTCGTAGTTGCATGCTTAGGTTTGTTTGTGCTCGAGTCTTGTTATCCTTTGTCGTATCACCTGTTTAGTTGATAGCTGGGTTTCAATTCAATCAACAAGCTGTTAATGTTTTGGGTAATAATAATTTGATGTTAAGGCACCGGCAGGAGGCCCGGGTTAGGGTTTTGAAGCCTGCTAGTGTCGAACTTAATTAGGAAAAAGGTTTTGTCTACTGATCCATGATGAGCGTGCTCACCGCATCCGGGTGGTAGTATGGGACCCCCCTCGACTTAGACCTGATCTGCAGCTTGTCCGAAGAGCCACACTTAGTTCGGGTGTTCCATTTGCTCCTTGCATAATGGGTTGATCACCCATGGTTACTGATGATGATGATGCATATAGGGCGAGGCATGTAGTGCCGGGGTGTTGTGTCCTGCGGGAGTTTTGCACACCTGCGCTGAGTATTCGGCTGCGTGGCTGGGACCTTATAGCTCCGTGGCTCCTAGGATGGGTTGTAGCGATGGTTTGGGTCGTGTCAAGCCAACCTGAGTTTTAGTTGGTGGCTTGAGTGTGTACGGGTACTGGAGCACACCCTGCAGGGATAAATCTTCTCGAGAAGCCGTGTTTTCCGCGGTTATGGATTACTTGGTGAAAGTACTGGCTAACAAGTACTCAGACAACTTACACCTAATCAATAATAACTTGACTAGTAATAGGCATATTGTCACAATAACCTGAACTTCACCTTAATCAACCGTGTGAGTTATCCTTGGGTTTCTTCCTTAGTAGGGGGTGACATTGGATGGGTTTGTTTGGTGGTTAGTTGTAGTTGGTTACGATACGCTATCTTATCTTCTTTCTGTTAGCCGGAAGTTGTAGTGTGTTTCTGTAGTTGGTCAGTGCAGCCCGCAGCCACTTATTTGCAATAATCTCTTCCTTTCCGTTGATCCCAAAGTATTTGTATCTTGTGATGACTGGCTACGCCGGTATCTTGTGAGTATGGTTTATCCACTTGCCAGTACTTAACCGTACTGACCCACGAATCTTTTTCGTGGCTGCATATTCAACATTGCAGTCAACAGGTTTGAAGTCTGACGACGTTAGCTTGGGAATCCCTCCGGCTTGGCCTGGGCAGGGATTGGACGCTCTCGGTTATCTTCAGGACTCTTAGTCCAATTTGGATCTTGTCCGTAGACGGACGATATGTTGTTTCTTCCGCTGTTATTTGGATCTTTGTATTTGTATCAGTTGTATCCCGGACTCGTTTGAGTCATCTTGTATATATCTCATTCTGTTGTTGTTGTGGATTATTCGTGAACTGTTGTAATGTTATCAGACGTGGCAACCTGGAATCGGTTAATATGTGGATTTTGGCGGGAATGCTGAAATCTGCATAGTGCCCGATCCCGGGGCGTCACAAATGGTATCAGAGCCTTGGTTCCGATTCCCGAGATTGTTTCGATACGAATGGTTATCGAAGCAACGGGTCCGCAAAGCCTGTAGGTTAACCTCGCTAATGGTCGTTGTTTCTAGAGTGTCAAAAACTATTTCTGCTAAACTATTTTGGAAAAACATCTCAATAGGATTCTTGTTTTCTCCTTATCTCTATTCTATTTCCCCTCCCATCTTATTTGTTTTGGAGTCTCCCCTCTTGTCTATCTTTCAAAGTGTTAGGATCCTACGTGGGTGGACGTTTTCTGAGCCTTTAACCTAATAGGTTCGATCATCGGAAGATTCCTGGTGGAAGAACATCGTCATCAGCCCGAGCAAGAATCTCTTGTTAGTGGTGTCGAGGAGATCAACTATAAGCATTAAGGATCGATAGTCGAACTTCTTTCCCCTCCCGGGTTAGTAGGTGGATTGCGAGGACGGAATCCCTTGTTAGTGGTGTCGTCTGTAACGCCCGGGGTTTTCCCCCCCAAATAGATTGATCGTTGTTTTTCTTTTCGCATCGCATGGCATCCTCATAAATCATCGCGCATTTGAAACTTGCAAAATGCTTAATTTCATCAACTCTTGACTTTCTAAAATTTGTTTGATGCAAAACAGAAATATATTCTTCTAATAATGCCAAAACAGTTTCTGGAAAATAATACAACCAACCCACAAAAAAAAAATAGAGTCGTGAGGGAGAGAGAGGGGCAACCTGCTTTTTTTTTCCGGCCCAACTAGCCCAAACAGCAAGCCCAGCCAGCCCCCACCGAATTCCCTCCCCTTACCCTAATTCCCTCCCTCTCAATCCCCCCCCCCCCCCGCCGTTTCTGTTATTTGCAAAGGGGTCCTCCCACCGGTGCAAAAGAAAAAAAAACGAACGAAGCGAACCGCACGCACGGGAGGAGGGGATCGCTCGATCCCCTCGCTCGCCCTTCTTCCTCCCGAGCCAGCCTTCGATGGCCTCCACCTCGCCCCGGTTCCCTCCGCCCCGAAGCCCTCGCCTCCTCTCCCGCCGGCAGCCAGCAACCCTCCCCGGAGCTCCGTCGCCCCCTCCCTCTGGCTGCTTGCGCCGCCGCCAAGGAGAAAGCCGCGGCCGCCCTCTGCTCCTCACCGGCCGGTGCCGCCGCTCCCCAGGCCCCTCCTGACGTCCGGGCGGTCGCTTCCCAGCCATGGAGGTCGCTCCTGGTCATCCCCGCCATGGAGGCCTTCTACCGCTCGCCAGAGCTGCTGTACGCCGGCCAGCCACAGAGGGGAGAGCAGCGGATCGACCGGCCCCGCCCTACCTTCGCCGACAACAGAGGCGGTGCGGTTGGCTTGCTCAATGGAGCGCGCTTGTATCGATTGGGCAGTGCACAGCTCTGTCGAGCTCGCCAGTCCGCGTCGCGCCCTAGGTCGACGGAGGGAGGTGCGCCTGTGTGCTCGCCGGCGATGGGGCGCCTGCCGTCCGGATGCGACAGCGGCGACTCGAGCAAGTGAGGCCGGGTTGGGCGCATCCACGTCGTGCAGGAGCGCTACTCGTCCCCGAGCCACCTCGACGCCGCCATACGGGAGCTGGACCCCATCCAAAGCAACGCAGGAGCTCAATAGCCTGTCATCGATTGGAGCACCATAGGCGTTGAGCTCTAGAATATCAGGTCATCCAAAGTTGCGCGGCGAGGATGTGTGGTGGCGCTGCTGCAACTTCGTCGACGTGGGCGGGACGGCAGTGCACGACTACAACCCCGGCGTCGACACTCATCTCTACTTCCTCCACTCCGCGAATATCCTCTCTTTTTCAACGAACCGCATCGACAAGAACACCCCGACTCCAACGACCGGAACCTTGACATGATCTTCGCCGGGTCCGCCTTGTGTTGGCCGCCATCGTGCGCGCCATGAAGACATGAACCACCATGATCTCCTACAAGGATGCTAAGAGTACCTCGACGACGACAAGAACTACTACCTCGACTACGACCGTGCCAAGATCGACCCCGAGCCGTACCTCGACGACAAGATCTTCGTCGACAAGTTCCGCTACCTCGACAAGATCTACCATGTCCGCTTGCGTTGTGGCTTCGTGCGTGCCTTGTACCCCGAAGCCGCCTTGTGCACAATCGACCCCGAAGATGACGATGTTGCGTTTCCTCCGTCGACTACTTCGACTACTACGCCTACTTCGGCTACGGAACGGGAACGACGACGTGAACGACTACTTCGACTACGGCACGAGAACGACTACTTCCGCTACTACATCGACATCGGAACGTCTACGCCCCCGACGTCGACTACGCCTACTTCGACTACCTCGACGACGACGCGAGAATGTCTACTTTCCATCCTTCCTCGCCGCCGTCTATCTCCCTCTTTGTCGTCGTCTTCTTCTTCATCCCGAAGACACCGGCGCCGAACCCGAAGATCTTCTTTCCACACGTGTGCACCCTAAACCCAAACCCCTATACCTATGCCCTATTTTCTATAACATATCAACTATAATTAAAATGTCATCTCATTCATGTGTTGCATTGCATTTTTGTGGGTAAATAAATAACTCGAACCTCCTAAATTAAATGTTGGGCTTCCGGCTCAATTTAAATTGATTTAAATTGCATAAATCATAACTAATTCATTTTAACTCCAAATTTGAAAAGTAAAATATGTTTTCCAATAAAAAATTCTCTAAACTTTGCAAATATAAACTTTGTTTTCTGTTTTGAATAATCTAAATTGCTGAAAACAACTATTTCTTAATTAATGCATTAAAAATTGCTAATTTAATAACTTGCTCATTTTAATTCCAAATCCAACAAATAAAATATGTTTTCATACCAGAAAAATGCACTTAATCTGTTCATGCCATCCATGTTCATGTTTGCACCTTGCATTTTGCATTTGTAGTAGTGTTATGTATGTTCACCTAATAAATAAATATGGAATGTGTTGGGGTATTTAATTCAGTTGTTGCCCTATTCCATTTAATATTGAATACCTCACTTCTTCCTTGTTTAAACCTGTTAATCAACATTTAATATTGATGGTTAGATAAACAACTTGAACCAATTCCTATTTCTCCGGACTCCGGTTCCGATTAAATTGCTTAAGTTGTTTCCCCTGTCGCATCTTGCCATGCCATGCATATAAAATAGGATCATGCTGGATCTTTTGCCGTAGAAGTAATTGTTGCATCCGGTGTTTGTTCGAGGTTCGTTGCTTCTTTCCGGATAGGACGTTGAGATGATGTGAGCAACGACAAGTTCTGCTACCTTGCGGGATCTCAGGCAAGTATACTCACTTGCTGCCATATGGCTGCCTTTCATCACTTGTTACCGATTCTTTCCGTTGTTCTTATTCTAGCCTTGATTCGATGCTTGTGTCTCGATCCTATTATATGTTTACCCTGCAGCCATGATATAGCCTTCCTTCCACTTCCTATCAACTGTTGTTTGTTTACCCTGTTGGCCCTCGTGTCGTAGTTGCATGCTTAGGTTTGTTTGTGCTCGAGTCTTGTTATCCTTTGTCGTATCACCTGTTTAGTTGATAGCTGGGTTTCAATTCAATCAACAAGCTGTTAATGTTTTGGGTAATAATAATTTGATGTTAAGGCACCGGCAGGAGGCCCGGGTTAGGGTTTTGAAGCCTGCTAGTGTCGAACTTAATTAGGAAAAGGGTCTTGTCTACTGATCCATGATGTGACGCCCCGAGATCGGGCACTATGCAGATTTCAGCATTCCCGCCAAATCCGCATAATAACCGATTCCAGGTTGCCATTTATGATAACATTACAATAGTTCACGAATAATCCACAATTACAACAGCATCAGAAAGATACAAGATGACTCAACGAGCCAGGGATTACAACTGATACAATACAAAGATCCAAATAACAGCGGAAGAAACAAACGTCCGGCTACGGACAAGATCCAAATTGGACTAAGAGTCCTGAAGATAACCGAAGGCGTCCAATCCCTGCCCAGGCCAAGCCGGAGGGATTCCCAAGCTAACGACGTCAGACTTCAAACCTGTTGACTGCAAGTTGGAATTTGCAGCCACGAAAAAGGATTCGTGGGTCAGTACGGTTAAGTACTGGCAAGGGGGATAAAACCCATACTCACAAGTTACCGGCGTAGCCAGTCATCACAAGATACAAATACTTTAGGATCAACGGAAAGGAAGGGGGTTATGGCAAATAAGCGACAGCAGGCTGCACTAACCAACTACAGAGATTCTATTGCTTCCAACTATCAGAAAGGAGATAAGATCGAGTGATCGTAACCAACTGAAAGATAACTTCAAACAAACCCATCCTGGACCTCGCCCCTTATCCGAAGAGGCAATCCGAGGATAACTCACACCGTTGTATTAAAGATGAGTCAAGTTATTGTATGAATAACCTATTACTAGTCAAGTTATTAATCATTGGGTGAAACATGATTGATCATTATGTTGAAGTTGTCCTGAGTACTTGTTAGCCAGTACTTTCACCAAGTAATCCATAACCGCGGAAAACACGGCTTCTCGAGAAGATTTACCCTGCAGGGGTGCACCAAAGTAACCACACTCATGAATATCCCGCCAGATGGAATGCCTCCCACCAAGCGGGGCACTCAACACAATCCAACCCTTCTTCGCATCAAGCCCAAAGAACCTTGGGCGCACGGCTAATCGAGCCCAGAAGAAAATGGACCCTCATAGCACTCTAAGAACGTGTCCCCCTATATGCCGACTACGAAAGTTCCACCCGGGATCCAAGGGCTCGCAAAATCATGCATGCAGCAAATGGAAAACCCGAACTAAATGAGGCGATTTGGACGAGATGCGAATCGGGTCAAACTGAGGGGGAGCCCATACTCCCCAAATGCGGGTAGTGCGCTCATCATGGATCAGTAGACAAGACCCTTTTCCTATTAGGGTCGACACTAGCAGGCCTCAAAACCACAAAGGGCCTCCTGCCGGTGCCTTATCATCAAATTTATTATTAATAGTAACATTAGCATGATTGATTGATTGATTAAACGTCGAGCCCCCAGAACATAACGGAGTAATAACAGAAAGTAACGGGTAACAGACTCGAGCAAAACAACCTAAGCATGCTAGATAAGAACAGGCACAAACAAAGGCTGTAGGTATGGAGGTGAGGCAATATCAAGGTTAAGGGATTCATGTGATGGGTTCGTAACAGAAACGACTACCACTAAGGCTAGCAGAAAAGAATCAACGGAAAGAATCGGTAACAAGTGATGAAAGGCAGCCATGTGGCATGCAAGTGAGTATACTTGCCTGAGATCCCGCAAGGTAGCAGAACTTGTCGTTGCTCACATCATCTCAACGTCCTATCCGAGAAGAAGCAACGAACCTCGAACAAACACCGGAATGCAACAATTACTACTACGGCAAAAGATCCAGCATGATCAAGATATGGATGCATGTCATGCTTAATAGATGCATCAAAGTAACCTAATGGATATGATACACAAGTTTAAATGGATTCCATATGCAAAGATTGCATATGGCAAACCCATGCCTTATAGTTGAATTAGTTGTTCTATCACTAAGTCATCATGTGTAAGTGAGTTAGAATGATGCATGCATGATGAAAACAAGAAGGTAACAATTTAGAGGCAATTAGAATGATAGTTAACCAATTAAGAAAGCATTTATTAAGTTTGGAAAATTGGTTACTTAATGGTGTTGAACAAGTAGTGGTTGTTTTCAACAAGTTAAAGTGCTCAAAGCAACCAATAAAGTTTATATTTGAAAAGGTTATCAAATTTTAGTTGGATTGCATGTTTCAAATATTGAAATAGGAGTTAGGATAATTTAATTATGAATTAAACAATATTAAACAAGTTTTAATTGAATTAAACAAGTTTTAAATTGTTTAGGCAATTTAAATTGTTCAAACCAGGAAACAAATTTTATATTTGAAAAGGTGAGTTGAAATGGTATGGAAAACATATTTTATTTGCATTATTTGTATTAATAATGAATTAGTTATTGATTTTACCAAATTGCAATTGACTTATTTGAATTCAAATTTGAATTGCATTTTGAAAATTCAAAACAGAAAACAAATGCTATAGATAGATAGACAATTTAATTTAGAGCATTGCACATATTTTATTTGTATTAATTGGAGTTATGAAATAGAAGTTATTCATTTTCCAAGTTTAGGGACCAAACTGTGAATTAAAAGGACTTAAATTAAAGAAAAAGGGCCGAAAAAACAGATGCACCGTGCAGCGACCAGCCCCAGCCGCTGACAGTGGGCCAGGGCCTGCGTGGCGCCTAGGTGGCTGGCTAGGAGGTGAGGTGTCCCTGCAGGTCAATGACAAGCGGGTCCCGCGCGCGCGCGTGGAAGGGGAAAATGGGAGGCAAAAGTGGCCTCTCGCGGGACTCGATCCCGGGACCTGGCTCACGCGCTGAAGGAACTGAACCACTGCGGCTGACCTCGCGTTTGTTGACAGGTAAGGATACAGGGGGGGTTTAACCGGTAATTCCCGTCAGTTAACTGTCGAATCTGAAACAGATTCAGATACCCGTCGAGCGAAAGGACAGGGGCGGGCGACGGCCCTCTGCCGCGGCCGCGCTGGGCGTGCTGGGCTAGTTCGTAGTTAGCTGCTGCCTCCCTTTCTCTTTTATTCTTTTGTTTCTTTTATTTATTTATTTTTTTTTTGCTGAAAACCTCAAGGAAGAAAAAGGAGATCTTTAAAGTTAGTAAAATTGTAGGAAAAATTAGGTTAAGTTAATTTGATTAAAAGAAAGCACTGCCAATTTTGGTTTTGCAGAAAGTTGAAAATAATTGGTTGTTTGATATTTAAACCAATTTTTGAATGATTTTGGTATTAGGAAAACAAAGTAATGTTTAATAGGGTTACCCCTAGGGTTTAATTTGATTGAAATTTAGTTGCTTGGCTTGTTAAGTTTATGAATTCAAAAGTGGTTATGTTTGAGGCATTTTGGTTAGAAGATGAAGGTGATTTAATTAATTTATTTGAAAAATAGTTGTTTGAATTAAACCCAACAAGTTGATGAATGACTTGATTTGAATTTTGGAGTTAGTCATTAGGGTTTGTTAACAACAGGGACAAATTTATTTAGCAGGCAATTTGTTTAAAACAATTTTCAAACTATTGAAAACAAATGAGAGGTTTAGTTTGCAATTTTGAAATTGGAAATTTTTGAGCGAGGGTGAAAGTTTAAATTGTGTTGAAATTTTCAGTTGTGATGCAAACATGGTGCAATGCAAATGTGATGCACATGATGCAAGCAAACAAACAGGTAACACCCCAGGTGTTACAGACGACACCACTAACAAGGGATTGCGCCCTCGCAATCCACCTGCTAACCCGGGAGGGGAAAGAAGTTCAACTATCGATTCTTCATGCTTCCAGCTGATCTCCTCGACACCACTAACAAGGGATTCTTGCTCGGAGTGACGACGATGTTCTTCCACCAGGAACCTTCCGATGATCGAACCTATTAGGTTAAGGGCTCAGAAAACGTCCACCCACGTAGGATCCTAACACTTTGGAAGATAGACAGGAAGAGAGACTCCAAAACAAATAAGATGGGAGGGGAAATAGATTAGAGGTAAGGAGAAAACAAGAATCCTATTGAGATGTTTTCCAAAATAGTTTAGCAGAAATAGTTTTTGACACTCTAGGAACAACGACCGTTAGCGAGGTTTTCCTACAGGCTTTGCGGACCCGTTGCTTCGATAACCATTCGTATCGAAACAATATCGGGAATCGGAACCAAGGCTCTGATACCATTTGTGACGCCCCGAGATCGGGCACTATGCAGATTTCAGCATTCCCGCCAAATCCGCATAATAACCGATTCCAGGTTGCCATTTATGATAACATTACAATAGTTCACGAATAATCCACAATTACAACAGCATCAGAAAGATACAAGATGACTCAACGAGCCAGGGATTACAACTGATACAATACAAAGATCCAAATAACAGCGGAAGAAACAAACGTCCGGCTACGGACAAGATCCAAATTGGACTAAGAGTCCTGAAGATAACCGAAGGCGTCCAATCCCTGCCCAGGCCAAGCCGGAGGGATTCCCAAGCTAACGACGTCAGACTTCAAACCTGTTGACTGCAAGTTGGAATTTGCAGCCACGAAAAAGGATTCGTGGGTCAGTACGGTTAAGTACTGGCAAGGGGGATAAAACCCATACTCACAAGTTACCGGCGTAGCCAGTCATCACAAGATACAAATACTTTAGGATCAACGGAAAGGAAGGGGGTTATGGCAAATAAGCGACAGCAGGCTGCACTAACCAACTACAGAGATTCTATTGCTTCCAACTATCAGAAAGGAGATAAGATCGAGTGATCGTAACCAACTGAAAGATAACTTCAAACAAACCCATCCTGGACCTCGCCCCTTATCCGAAGAGGCAATCCGAGGATAACTCACACCGTTGTATTAAAGATGAGTCAAGTTATTGTATGAATAACCTATTACTAGTCAAGTTATTAATCATTGGGTGAAACATGATTGATCATTATGTTGAAGTTGTCCTGAGTACTTGTTAGCCAGTACTTTCACCAAGTAATCCATAACCGCGGAAAACACGGCTTCTCGAGAAGATTTACCCTGCAGGGGTGCACCAAAGTAACCACACTCATGAATATCCCGCCAGATGGAATGCCTCCCACCAAGCGGGGCACTCAACACAATCCAACCCTTCTTCGCATCAAGCCCAAAGAACCTTGGGCGCACGGCTAATCGAGCCCAGAAGAAAATGGACCCTCATAGCACTCTAAGAACGTGTCCCCCTATATGCCGACTACGAAAGTTCCACCCGGGATCCAAGGGCTCGCAAAATCATGCATGCAGCAAATGGAAAACCCGAACTAAATGAGGCGATTTGGACGAGATGCGAATCGGGTCAAACTGAGGGGGAGCCCATACTCCCCAAATGCGGGTAGTGCGCTCATCATGGATCAGTAGACAAGACCCTTTTCCTATTAGGGTCGACACTAGCAGGCCTCAAAACCACAAAGGGCCTCCTGCCGGTGCCTTATCATCAAATTTATTATTAATAGTAACATTAGCATGATTGATTGATTGATTAAACGTCGAGCCCCCAGAACATAACGGAGTAATAACAGAAAGTAACGGGTAACAGACTCGAGCAAAACAACCTAAGCATGCTAGATAAGAACAGGCACAAACAAAGGCTGTAGGTATGGAGGTGAGGCAATATCAAGGTTAAGGGATTCATGTGATGGGTTCGTAACAGAAACGACTACCACTAAGGCTAGCAGAAAAGAATCAACGGAAAGAATCGGTAACAAGTGATGAAAGGCAGCCATGTGGCATGCAAGTGAGTATACTTGCCTGAGATCCCGCAAGGTAGCAGAACTTGTCGTTGCTCACATCATCTCAACGTCCTATCCGAGAAGAAGCAACGAACCTCGAACAAACACCGGAATGCAACAATTACTACTACGGCAAAAGATCCAGCATGATCAAGATATGGATGCATGTCATGCTTAATAGATGCATCAAAGTAACCTAATGGATATGATACACAAGTTTAAATGGATTCCATATGCAAAGATTGCATATGGCAAACCCATGCCTTATAGTTGAATTAGTTGTTCTATCACTAAGTCATCATGTGTAAGTGAGTTAGAATGATGCATGCATGATGAAAACAAGAAGGTAACAATTTAGAGGCAATTAGAATGATAGTTAACCAATTAAGAAAGCATTTATTAAGTTTGGAAAATTGGTTACTTAATGGTGTTGAACAAGTAGTGGTTGTTTTCAACAAGTTAAAGTGCTCAAAGCAACCAATAAAGTTTATATTTGAAAAGGTTATCAAATTTTAGTTGGATTGCATGTTTCAAATATTGAAATAGGAGTTAGGATAATTTAATTATGAATTAAACAATATTAAACAAGTTTTAATTGAATTAAACAAGTTTTAAATTGTTTAGGCAATTTAAATTGTTCAAACCAGGAAACAAATTTTATATTTGAAAAGGTGAGTTGAAATGGTATGGAAAACATATTTTATTTGCATTATTTGTATTAATAATGAATTAGTTATTGATTTTACCAAATTGCAATTGACTTATTTGAATTCAAATTTGAATTGCATTTTGAAAATTCAAAACAGAAAACAAATGCTATAGATAGATAGACAATTTAATTTAGAGCATTGCACATATTTTATTTGTATTAATTGGAGTTATGAAATAGAAGTTATTCATTTTCCAAGTTTAGGGACCAAACTGTGAATTAAAAGGACTTAAATTAAAGAAAAAGGGCCGAAAAAACAGATGCACCGTGCAGCGACCAGCCCCAGCCGCTGACAGTGGGCCAGGGCCTGCGTGGCGCCTAGGTGGCTGGCTAGGAGGTGAGGTGTCCCTGCAGGTCAATGACAAGCGGGTCCCGCGCGCAGCGCGTGGAAGGGGAAAATGGGAGGCAAAAGTGGCCTCTCGCGGGACTCGATCCCGGGACCTGGCTCACGCGCTGAAGGAACTGAACCACTGCGGCTGACCTCGCGTTTGTTGACAGGTAAGGATACAGGGGGGGTTTAACCGGTAATTCCCGTCAGTTAACTGTCGAATCTGAAACAGATTCAGATACCCGTCGAGCGAAAGGACAGGGGCGGGCGACGGCCCTCTGCCGCGGCCGCGCTGGGCGTGCTGGGCTAGTTCGTAGTTAGCTGCTGCCTCCCTTTCTCTTTTATTCTTTTGTTTCTTTTATTTATTTATTTTTTTTTGCTGAAAACCTCAAGGAAGAAAAAGGAGATCTTTAAAGTTAGTAAAATTGTAGGAAAAATTAGGTTAAGTTAATTTGATTAAAAGAAAGCACTGCCAATTTTGGTTTTGCAGAAAGTTGAAAATAATTGGTTGTTTGATATTTAAACCAATTTTTGAATGATTTTGGTATTAGGAAAACAAAGTAATGTTTAATAGGGTTACCCCTAGGGTTTAATTTGATTGAAATTTAGTTGCTTGGCTTGTTAAGTTTATGAATTCAAAAGTGGTTATGTTTGAGGCATTTTGGTTAGAAGATGAAGGTGATTTAATTAATTTATTTGAAAAATAGTTGTTTGAATTAAACCCAACAAGTTGATGAATGACTTGATTTGAATTTTGGAGTTAGTCATTAGGGTTTGTTAACAACAGGGACAAATTTATTTAGCAGGCAATTTGTTTAAAACAATTTTCAAACTATTGAAAACAAATGAGAGGTTTAGTTTGCAATTTTGAAATTGGAAATTTTTGAGCGAGGGTGAAAGTTTAAATTGTGTTGAAATTTTCAGTTGTGATGCAAACATGGTGCAATGCAAATGTGATGCACATGATGCAAGCAAACAAACAGGTAACACCCCAGGTGTTACACATGATGAGCGTGCTCACCGCATCCGGGTGGTAGTATGGGACCCCCCTCGACTTAGACCTGATCTGCAGCTTGTCCGAAGAGCCACACTTAGTTCGGGTGTTCCATTTGCTCCTTGCATAATGGGTTGATCACCCATGGTTACTGATGATGATGATGCATATAGGGCGAGGCCTGTAGTGCCGGGGTGTTGTGTCCTGCGGGAGTTTTGCACACCTGCGCTGAGTATTCGGCTGCGTGGCTGGGACCTTATAGCTCCGTGGCTCCTAGGATGGGTTGTAGCGATGGTTTGGGTCGTGTCAAGCCAACCTGAGTTTTAGTTGGTGGCTTGAGTGTGTACGGGTACTGGAGCACACCCTGCAGGGATAAATCTTCTCGAGAAGCCGTGTTTTCCGCGGTTATGGATTACTTGGTGAAAGTACTGGCTAACAAGTACTCAGACAACTTACACCTAATCAATAATAACTTGACTAGTAATAGGCATATTGTCACAATAACCTGAACTTCACCTTAATCAACTGTGTGAGTTATCCTTGGGTTGCTTCCTTAGTAGGGGGTGACATTGGATGGGTTTGTTTGGTGGTTAGTTGTAGTTGGTTACGATACGCTATCTTATCTTCTTTCTGTTAGCCGGAAGTTGTAGTGTGTTTCTGTAGTTGGTCAGTGCAGCCCGCTGCCGCTTATTTGCAATAATCCCTTCCTTTCCGTTGATCCCAAAGTATTTGTATCTTGTGATGACTGGCTACGCCGGTATCTTGTGAGTATGGTTTATCCACTTGCCAGTACTTAACCGTACTGACCCACGAATCTTTTTCGTGGCTGCATATTCAACATTGCAGTCAACAGGTTTGAAGTCTGACGACGTTAGCTTGGGAATCCCTCCGGCTTGGCCTGGGCAGGGATTGGACGCTCTCGGTTATCTTCAGGACTCTTAGTCCAATTTGGATCTTGTCCGTAGAAGGACGATATGTTGTTTCTTCCGCTGTTATTTGGATCTTTGTATTTGTATCAGTTGTATCCCGGACTCGTTTGAGTCATCTTGTATATATCTCATTCTGTTGTTGTTGTGGATTATTCGTGAACTGTTGTAATGTTATCAGACGTGGCAACCTGGAATCGGTTAATATGTGGATTTTGGCGGGAATGCTGAAATCTGCATAGTGCCCGATCCCGGGGCGTCACACTCTTCCCCTCGCCGAATCCTCTCTGCCCCCATTCCAACTCTGAACGCGACCTGCAAGTACCCCTAGATCGGCCGGCGGGAGGAGGAACTGAAAGCGCATTGTTCCCACATATGTGGTTTTGGTAATTAATAACAATCCTTATGGACTAATTTTTGCATTGAGTTATCTTTGTAGATCTTGTCCATAGGAAATAATGGAGTTCATGTGTTGAACTCTATTAGCTTCCTTGATGGCCATTGTTATATTCATGGATTTATATGAAGAATGGTCATGGTTTGAGTTTAGCTTATTGCTAGTATGTCTTGAAGAAAAGGATTAGGTGATCTTTCATTATCATCTTCAAGACATCATCTTTAGAAGTGAGAAGCAAAGATACAAGGTTGATCAAGCAAGCGATCAACACACAAAGCTCCAAGTTGTACCAAGTGGGATTGTGTATCTCATGGTATGGTAAGCTTTTGTCAATATAGCTTTGTGAACTAACCCATGATATGTGTGTGTCGCATCTCTATGTGTGGTTAGGTATCTTTCCATGGGCATGAAGCATCTAGAAGATATCCTATGCTTGATGCTTGCCACCCTTTTGGAGATTGTGGCCTTGTGAAGATTTGCCGAAGGGTCTCTCCCATAATGGTGTATGGGGGAGATAGTCTCTCCCATAATGGTGTATGGGGGAGCAACTTGCAAGTCTTCATCAAGCGGAGTTTGTGCTAGCAAGCGCAATCAAGAAAGAAGATCCAACTTGAGAGAGTCAAGATCGTCATCATCCAGCTCAAGTGGAATGCTCAAGGCAAAGGTATAATCTTGATAGGTTTTCTATTTTACCGGTCTCGTATCTTTGGGAGACCGGGTTATAGGATAGATAGTCGTACTATCAAGAGGGGCTCTCAAGTGAGTAACTTGATCGGATCGCTATGGAGAGCTCAAACAATTGCATACTTTGCATATCATCTTTCTTGGTTCTTATTTGGCTTTTGTCTCCTTTGGGTTTTAGTGCTTGTCGTGATCTTCATGACAAGCCTTGGTTTCTCGAAAACGGATTTTGTAAGAAAAACTTGTTGCGTTTTCGGTGGTGAAAATATTCCGTTCGTCTTTGAGAATGTTCCCACACCTTCCATGTGTGGTAACTTCTCCATACTTTGAGGTATCAATATTTGGATACTCCTTTCTGTTATCTTTCCAATGCATTTGCACTCACCTAATTCGGAGTTCATTCGCAAAAGTTATGTGAGTTTTCGTGTTGGAAGTTTTACCGGGTGTTCCTATTTGAGAGGTCTAAAACTTTGCCCATTTGGTTTTATCTTCCTTTGGTGGATAATGATGTTTCTCTGCATATTATTGTAGATCTCGTTGTGGTGATTTCAACGAGCCCAAGATCATCAAAAACGGAGTCCGGATGAAAAAGTTATTGCAGTTTTCGTGTTGTTGTTTTTGTTAGTCTCGCGAGGGGCGGAAATTCCGGTTCAAGTTTGAACCGGAATATCCGGTTGGCATCTGTCCCTCCACTCTGGAGTTTTTGCTCGAAAACAGCTAAGGACCGGAGTCAAAACTTTCTGGAGTGAACCGGATTATTTGAACCGGATTATTCGAGGCATACCGGATATTCCGGTTTGGGCAGTTTTCGGACCATATTTCTCACTGGAGTGAACCGGATTATTTGAACCGGATTATTCACTTCGGACCGGATATTCCTGTCGGACCGGATTATTTGATCCAGTTTCGAACCGGATATTTCGAAATATCCTGCTCAGACTGCACACAAAACGGCTAGTTTTTGTGGGGACCTATTTAAGGGGGCTTTCTTCCCCATTTGTCCCCAAGTCTTCCAAGCACGTATTTTGTCGCACCCGGACTTCTAAACGATACTCGCCGTTCCGTTGAACAGTAGTAGATTGGATTACGGGGCTTACCGGCACTCGCGTCCTCTTACGAGTAGGCCAACACACGTATGTGTGACAACCAACCCCTATCTGTTCAGCGTCGACGTAAACTATCCCATAGAAATCAGGATACTTCCATTGACGTACTTCAAAACATACACACATGGTACGTCAACGGCATTGGAACAAGGGATATCACAACAGATCTCTACGACACAAAAGATTGAAATAAGTTGCAAATAGCTCTCATTAGAGCAGAGATAGCAAATACAATCATTCAGAGGACACGTGTCCCAACAATACATCATTACATCACAGCGGAAGCATTCAACATGTCTGAGTACAGACAAGATCTAAATAGGCCTAAGAGGCCGGAAACGAAAAGACGGAGCCCATCCACGAAGTCTCGGATCCTGCCCGGGTCCGCTATCTACTCGTCAGCAGTCGCGTCATACTCCACGTAGTAGCCACCATGGTGATCCCCGGAAACGTAGGTCTGCGGAAACCACAGCCCCAAAGGGGTCAGTACATAAACGTACTGGCAAGCAAGACTCACAGTTCACCAAAGTGTAACCCGTCAACACCAAGCACAGATGCTTTGGGTTCAACGGAAGGAAGGGGATATAAAAGATGCTGCAACTGGCTGCTCTAACCAACTACAGAACATACTACAACTTCCGGCTATCAGAAAGGAGATAAGATCGTGCATCGTAACCAACCTATCAACTAACCTCAAACAAACCCATCCTGGATCTCGCCCCTTATCCAAAGAAGCAATCCGAGGATAACTCACACAGTTGGATTAATGATGGTTCAGATTATTGTGTCAATACGCCTATTACTAGTCAAGTTGTTAATCATTGGGTGTAAGGTTGTTAATCCTTAGGTTTAAGTTGTCCTGAGTACTTGTTAGCCAGTACTTTCACCAAGTAATTCATAACCGCGGAAAACACGGCTTCTCGAGAAGATTTATCCCTGCAGGGTTGCACCAATTTGGCCGTACACGCAAGAATAACCCGCCAGATGGGATGCCTCCCACCAAGCGGGGCACTCTACACAACTCAACTCTTCTTCGCATCAAGCCCAAAGCACCTTGGGCGCACGGCTAATCGAGCCCAGAAGAAAATGGACCCTCATAGCACTCTAAGAACGTGTCCCCCTATATGCCGACTACGAAAGTTCCACCCGGGTACCAAGGGCTCGCAAGATCATGCATGCAGCAAATGGAAAACCCGAACTAAATGAGGCGATTTGGACGAGATGCGAATCGAATCAAATTGAGGGGGACGCCCATACTCGCTTCCCACATGCGGGTAGTGCGCTCATCATGGATCAGTAGACAAGACCCTTTTCCTATTAGGGTCGACACTAGCAGGCCTCAAAACCACAAAGGGCCTCCTGCTGGTGCCTTATCATCAAATTATTATTTAACAACAACATTAGCATGATTGATTGATTAAACATCGAGCCCCCAGAACATAATAACAATATAGTAACTGAAAGTAACGGGTAACAGACTCGAGCAAAACAACCTAAGCATGCTAGTAAGACACTGGCTCAATCAATGGGGTTGTAGGAGTGGTGGTGAGGCAATATCAGGGTTAAGGGATTCATGTGATAGGTTCGTAGCAGAAACAACTACTCCTAAGGCTAGCAGAAATAGACAACGGAAAGTATCGGTAACCAATGTTGAAAGGAACACAGTGGTTCATGTGAGTGATAACTTGCCTGCAAACCCAGTAGCCTGGTACTGAGCTAACTCCTTAGAAGGGGTGTCGTAAGTATCGTCGGTCTCAACGTCGTCGTATCCGAGAAGAAGCAAACAAACAATGCAGAGAGATAAACAATCAATAACATGGCATAGTGCACAAACATGGGATGATGCATGATGGTTTAATTGGTGCATCAAAATAAACTAGTTGACAAGATAGCAACATGATTAAAGGGACCCACATGCAATTTGGGATTGCATATGGAAAGCCCATGAATTATGGTTGAATTAATTGTTCTACAACTAATCATCATGTGAAAGTTGATTAGCATGATGCATGGATGAGGAAAACAACAAAATAACAACAATAGAACCAATTGGAAATAAGGTTTAACAAGTTTGGAAATTCATTTGTTAAGTTTGGGAATTTTGGTTACTTAAAGGTGTCACACAAGCATTTGTTGTTTTCACCACTTTTAATTGTTCAAAATAGATAACAAAGTTTATATTTGGAAAGTTCACACAATTTTAGATGGAATGCATGTTTCACTTGTTGAAAAAGGATTTCAAATAAATTATTTATGAATTAAACAAGTTTAAGCAAAAATTAAATGAATTTAATTCAAACATGAACTTATTTAAAGTTTTATTTGTTCAAAAAATTAAGTGAGATTCATATTTTAAAATTTCATACTTTTATGGTTTGAAAACATATTTTATATGTCCCAAAAGAATTTAATTTGATCAAGTTAGGAATTTAGCAATTTTAAATGAATTAAATAAGGTTTAAATTATTTAACCAATTTTAGTTATTCAAAACATGAAACAAACTTTATATTTGAAAAGGTGGTTTAATTTTGCATGGAAAACATATTTCATTTGTTGAAATTGGATTTAAAATGAGCAAGTTATTATTTTGGCAATTTTAAATGCATGAAATAAGAAACAGTTGTTTTCAGCGATTTAAATTATTCAAAACAGCAAATAAAATTTATATTTGGAAAGTACATGAAAAGTTGATTGGAAAACATACTTAGTTTGTGGAATTTGGAATTTTTATGCCCAAGTTATGAATTTTGCAAAATTAAGGGAATTAAACAAGATTTCAAATTTTGCACCAATTTAAAATATTCAAAACAGTAACAAATTGCATGGAAAAGGTTGAAAACATGTAGCAAAGGTTTCATTGAACATTTTGGGCTATCAAACATAATTTTTGGGTGATTATTGAATTTATTATGCAATTTTCCATAATCATTCTTATTCTGCCATTTTTAGTAAACAGAGGGAAACATGCTCAAACTTAATTCAATTGTGACCAAATAAAGTACCAATGTGTAGAGTTTGTTAAGACAAATTTTTAGAGACCAAGTGTGCTTAAATTGGATGAGTAGAACTAAAGTTATGAAATTCCAAAGTTTACAAATTTTATTGCATTTTCAGTAATTAAGTATTTAGTGCAGAAATTGTTACAGAAACATATTGCAAATTTGACATTACTGGAAAGAGCACAAAATTATGAGTTCACAGGATTTTGAATCGTTCAAATTGGAGTGATATTCAATTTTATATGGAATTTAGAAGTAATGGTTCAGATCTGGTTTTCTGAAATTCTGGCAGAAAAAGAAAACAGAGAATAAAAGGTGGAATAAAAGGTGGGGTGAGGGGGGATCGAACCCAGCACCTCCAGTGCGCGCGCAAGGGGTGTTGACCACTGGGGTGGTGCGCTGGCTTGTGGATAGGAAGGGAATTGGGGGTGGATATGGCGTAGCTGCGCGGGATTTTTCTCTGAACCTGAAAACTGCACGTAACTGAACCTGATTCTTTTGCTCGACAGAGACAGGGACATGGCCGCCGGTCTGCTGCTCGCCGGAGGGGGCGCCGTGGGGGGCTGCTGCGAGGGGGATGCGGTGTGGGGAGAGAAGGGAAGGGAGAGGGAGGTGAGGCGCGGGGACGGAGCGCTCACCTTGAGGGCTCCCGAGCGGACAGAGGATGGCGGATCGGGGCAGGTCGGGGCAGCAGCAGGGTGAGGTCGCCGGCGACTTGGGGGAGATGGCGGCGGCGCCACGGGCAGTCCCGGACCGTGCCGAGGTGATGAGGAGGAAGAGGGCTCCATGGCGTTTCCATTCCCGCGGCGGGCTGCCCTTGACGGTGACCACAACCACACCCAAACCTTCAACGAAAATCCGGCCATGGCAGCAGGTGGTTGCAGAGAAGTAACAGAGAGAGAGGGAGGTGGAGGAGATGGGAAGATGGCGGCGATGGGAGAAGGAGAGGGAGGAAGAAAAGCAGGGTTAGGGTTAGGGATCGGACTAGGTTTATAGGGAGGGGGAAGGTGGTGATCACCGTTGCTATTTCTTCTCTGTATACGTGGAGGTGATGGATGTTCAGCCGTACGTGAGGTTGAAGAAGGCTGAAGGGGTACCAGGCCTGGGGGGAAAGTTTTGGGCTGGGCCTAGTTGGCTATCTCTCTCTCATCCCTTCTTTTTATTAATTGCTTTGGTTTTATTTATTTTTTGCTGAAAATAAAATTGGAAGAAATAGATGGGATTTTGAATTTGGAAAATTTTGGGAAAATTTGGGTGGGTTAAAATGGTCAACAGCAACCACTTTGAATTTTCAAAATTCTCAAATAACTTGATGTTTGTATTTAACTCAAAATTTGGATGATTTTTATATTAATTGAACCTTAATGAAAACAAACCTTTTAATAGGGTGAACCCTATGTTTAATTTGATTAAATGATTATAATTATTTGGTGATTTTCATATATTCAAGTTGGGTGCTGTTTGGTGGTTTGTCTTGAATTGGAAAGCAATTTGGAATTAATTAATTGAAATAAAAGCACCATTTTATTAGTTGAAACATTATGGAATAAATGGAAACAAAAGATTAGATGGTTTTGGTAATTTTCATAATTTTCCAAATGGGTGCTGTTTGTACAATGCAATTGGATTTGAATAACCTTTTAGCTAACATTTTAAATAAGTGAAAGATTAGAAGCCACAAATTTAAATAGCTGAACCTTATAGATTAATGGAAACAATTCGTTGTTTTATTTTGAAATGTCATTTTGGAAAATTGTAACATCACAAGGATGAAACAAAAGGTTTGAATTTTGGTTTGAAATTCAAATAGAAAACAAAGGAAAACAAATGAAAACAGTTGGAAAACAAATGAAAACAGAGGAAAACAAAAGGAAAACAAGCAAAACAATTGCAATCAACATGATGCCATGATGCAAAACATAAAATAACAGAAAGCAAACATTCTAAAGGCTTATTTTTCATACTTGGGATGTTACAAAACGCCCCCCCTTGAAGGAATCGCGCCCCGAGATTCCTACTGAGAAAAGAAAAGGTCCGGATACTTCTTGGGAAGATCCTCTTGAGCTGTGACACGTGAAACACATCGTGCACATTGGATAGTTTTTCTGGAAGTTCAAAACGATAGGCATTTCTGGCAACTCTTCTGGAAAGATGTCAGGGAATTCGCAAACCACCGGAACATTTTCGAGTAAAGGTAGAGGTTTTGTATTGAGGGTGTATAGCTGGATAGAACTTGATTCATTTGGAGAATAGACTATCTGTCAGAAGGGTGGAACAGGGTTATTGATTAGACGCCGGTAGCAGAACTGAAATGGAAAACAACAACAAGATTTCAACAGACGAAAAGGATGTTGAGAAGAACAGGATAACGAAGCAACATCGGGAAAACGATACCAAAACACTCCTGGGGTACTACGGAAAACCCATCCGGACTTCTAAAGGATCAATATCTACTGCTTAAGGAATAGAGGATCTGCTTCCGGGGCTTACACGCATCCGTTCTCAATCGTGAGTAGGCAACATGATAAATCATGTCGCAACCACCTCCATTCCTATGGTCTAGTAGATATAACCATCCTAGAGAAACCAGAATTCGTGAAATCCTAACTTGAAAGTTTTAGATGAGAATAGAAAACAACGTTACACTTCCTTACCAGAAAAGGGACGGTGGGTGGGGAAAGAAGAAAAAGAACAGAATTCCTACTCTCACGTTTCATTTTTCCTATATAGCTACAAAATAGTTTCTAGACTCAACTGCGACCAGTAAAAAGGGATCCTACAGGCAGACAGGCTCTGATACCATTTGTTGCACCCGGACTTCTAAAGGATACTCGCCGTTCCGTTGAACAGTAGTAGATTGGATTACGGGGCTTACCGGCACCCGCGTCCTCTTACGAGTAGGCCAACACACGTATGTGTGACAACCAACCCCTATCTGTTCAGCGTCGACGTAAACTATCCCATAGAAATCAGGATACTTCCATTGACGTACTTCAAAACATACACACATGGTACGTCAACGGCATTGGAACAAGGGATATCACAACAGATCTCTACGACACAAAAGATTGAAATAAGTTGCAAATAGCTCTCATTAGAGCAGAGATAGCAAATACAATCATTCAGAGGACACGTGTCCCAACAATACATCATTACATCACAGCGGAAGCATTCAACATGTCTGAGTACAGACAAGATCCAAATAGGCCTAAGAGGCCGGAAACAAAAAGACGGAGCCCATCCACGAAGTCTCGGATCCTGCCCGGGTCCGCTATCTACTCGTCAGCAGTTGCGTCATACTCCACGTAGTAGCCACCATGGTGATCCCCGGAAACGTAGGTCTGCGGAAACCACAGCCCCAAAGGGGTCAGTACATAAATGTACTGGCAAGCAAGACTCACAGTTCACCAAAGTGTAACCCGTCAACACCAAGCACAGATGCTTTGGGTTCAACGGAAGGAAGGGGATATAAAAGATGCTGCAACTGGCTGCTCTAACCAACTACAGAACATACTACAACTTCCGGCTATCAGAAAGGAGATAAGATCGTGCATCGTAACCAACCTATCAACTAACCTCAAACAAACCCATCCTGGATCTCGCCCCTTATCCAAAGAAGCAATCCGAGGATAACTCACACAGTTGGATTAATGATGGTTCAGATTATTGTGTCAATACGCCTATTACTAGTCAAGTTGTTAATCATTGGGTGTAAGGTTGTTAATCCTTAGGTTTAAGTTGTCCTGAGTACTTGTTGGCCAGTACTTTCACCAAGTAATCCATAACCGCGGAAAACACGGCTTCTCGAGAAGATTTATCCCTGCAGGGTTGCACCAATTTGGCCGTACACGCAAGAATAACCCGCCAGATGGGATGCCTCCCACCAAGCGGGGCACTCTACACAACTCAACTCTTTTTCGCATCAAGCCCAAAGCACCTTGGGCGCACGGCTAATCGAGCCCAGAAGAAAATGGACCCTCATAGCACTCTAAGAACGTGTCCCCCTATATGCCGACTACGAAAGTTCCACCCGGGTACCAAGGGCTCGCAAGATCATGCATGCAGCAAATGGAAAACCCGAACTAAATGAGGCGATTTGGACGAGATGCGAATCGAATCAAATTGAGGGGGGCGCCCATACTCGCTTCCCACATGCGGGTAGTGCGCTCATCATGGATCAGTAGACAAGACCCTTTTCCTATTAGGGTCGACACTAGCAGGCCTCAAAACCACAAAGGGCCTCCTGCCGGTGCCTTATCATCAAATTATTATTTAACAACAACATTAGCATGATTGATTGATTAAACATCGAGCCCCCAGAACATAATAACAATATAGTAACTGAAAGTAACGGGTAACAGACTCGAGCAAAACAACCTAAGCATGCTAGTAAGACACTGGCTCAATCAATGGGGTTGTAGGAGTGGTGGTGAGGCAATATCAGGGTTAAGGGATTCATGTGATAGGTTCGTAGCAGAAACAACTACTCCTAAGGCTAGCAGAAATAGACAACGGAAAGTATCGGTAACCAATGTTGAAAGGAACACAGTGGTTCATGTGAGTGATAACTTGTCTGCAAACCCAGTAGCCTGGTACTGAGCTAACTCCTTAGAAGGGGTGTCGTAAGTATCGTCGGTCTCAACGTCGTCGTATCCGAGAAGAAGCAAACAAACAATGCAGAGAGATAAACAATCAATAACATGGCATAGTGCACAAACATGGGATGATGCATGATGGTTTAATTGGTGCATCAAAATAAACTAGTTGACAAGATAGCAACATGATTAAAGGGACCCACATGCAATTTGGGATTGCATATGGAAAGCCCATGAATTATGGTTGAATTAATTGTTCTACAACTAATCATCATGTGAAAGTTGATTAGCATGATGCATGGATGAGGAAAACAACAAAATAACAACAATAGAACCAATTGGAAATAAGGTTTAACAAGTTTGGAAATTCATTTGTTAAGTTTGGGAATTTTGGTTACTTAAAGGTGTCACACAAGCATTTGTTGTTTTCACCACTTTTAATTGTTCAAAATAGATAACAAAGTTTATATTTGGAAAGTTCACACAATTTTAGATGGAATGCATGTTTCACTTGTTGAAAAAGGATTTCAAATAAATTATTTATGAATTAAGCAAGTTTAAGCAAAAATTAAATGAATTTAATTCAAACATGAACTTATTTGAAGTTTTATTTGTTCAAAACATTAAGTGAGATTCATATTTGAAAAGTTCATACTTTTATGGTCTGAAAACATATTTTATATGTCCCAAAAGAATTTAATTTGATCAAGTTAGGAATTTAGCAATTTTAAATGAATTAAATAAGGTTTAAATTATTTAACCAATTTTAGTTATTCAAAACATGAAACAAACTTTATATTTGAAAAGGTGGTTTAATTTTGCATGGAAAACATATTTCATTTGTTGAAATTGGATTTAAAATGAGCAAGTTATTATTTTGGCAATTTTAAATGCATGAAATAAGAAATAGTTGTTTTCAGCAATTTAAATTATTCAAAACAGCAAATAAAATTTATATTTGGAAAGTACATGAAAATTTGATTGGAAAACATACTTATTTTATGGAATTTGGAATTTTTATGCCCAAGTTATGAATTTTGCAAAATTAAGTGAATTAAACAAGATTTCAAATTTTTCACCAATTTAAAATATTCAAAACAGTAACAAATTGCATGGAAAAGGTTGAAAACATGTAGCAAAGGTTTCATTGAACATTTTGGGCTATCAAACATAATTTTTGGGTGATTATTGAATTTATTATGCAATTTTCCATAATCATTCTTATTCTGCCATTTTTAGTAAACAGAGGGAAACATGCTCAAAATTAATTCAATTGTGACCAAATAAAATACCAATGTGTATAGTTTGTTAAGACAAATTTTTAGAGACCAAGTGTGCTTAAATTGGATGAGTAGAACTAAAGTTATGAAATTCCAAAGTTTACAAATTTTATTGCATTTTCAGTAATTAAGTATTTAGTGCAGAAATTGTTACAGAAACATATTGCAAATTTGACATTACTGGAAAGAGCACAAAATTATGAGTTCACAGGATTTTGAATCGATCAAATTGGAGTGATATTCAATTTTATATGGAATTTAGAAGTAATGGTTCAGATCTGGTTTGCTGAAATTCTGGCAGAAAAAGAAAACAGAGAATAAAAGGTGGACTAAAAGGTGGGGTGAGGGGGGATCGAACCCAGCACCTCCAGTGCGCGCGCAAGGGGTGTTGACCACTGGGGTGGTGCGCTGGCTTGTGGATAGGAAGGGAATCGGGGGTGGATATGGCGTAGCTGCGCGGGATTTTTCTCTGAACCTGAAAACTGCACGTAACTGAACCTGATTCTTTTGCTCGACAGAGACAGGGACATGGCCGCCGGTCTGCTACTCGCCGGAGGGGGCGCTGTGGGGGGCTGCTGCGAGGGGGATGCGGTGTGGGGAGAGAAGGGAAGGGAGAGGGAGGTGAGGCGCGGGGACAGAGCGCTCACCTTGAGGGCTCCCGAGCGGACAGAGGATGGCGGATCGGGGCAGGTCGGGGCAGCAGCAGGGTGAGGTCGCCGGCGACTTGGGGGAGATGGCGGCGGCGCCACGGGCAGTCCCGGCCCGTGCCGAGGTGATGAGGAGGAAGAGGGCTCCATGGCGTTTCCATTCCCGCGGCGGGCTGCCCTTGACGGTGACCACAACCACACCCAAACCTTCAACGAAAATCCGGCCATGGCAGCAGGTGGTTGCAGAGAAGTAACAGAGAGAGAGGAAGGTGGAGGAGATGGGAAGATGGCGGCGATGGGAGAAGGAGAGGGAGGAAGAAAAGCAGGGTTAGGGTTAGGGATCGGACTAGGTTTATAGGGAGGGGGAAGGTGGTGATCACCGTTGCTATTTCTTCTCTGTATACGTGGAGGTGATGGATGTTCAGCCGTACGTGAGGTTGAAGAAGGCTGAAGGGGTACCAGGCCTGGGGGAAAAGTTTTGGGCTGGGCCTAGTTGGCTATCTCTCTCTCATCCCTTCTTTTTATTAATTGCTTTGGTTTTATATTTTTTTTTGCTGAAAATAGAATTGGAAGAAATAGATGGGATTTTGAATTTGGAAAATTTTGGGAAAATTTGGGTGGGTTAAAATGGTCAACAGCAACCACTTTGCAACTTTGAATTTTCAAAATTCTCAAATAACTTGATGTTTGTATTTAATTCAAAATTTGGATGATTTTTATATTAATTGAACCTTAATGAAAACAAACCTTTTAATAGGGTGAACCCTATGTTTAATTTGATTAAATGATTATAATTATTTGGTGATTTTCATATATTCAAGTTGGGTGCTGTTTGGTGGTTTGTCTTGAATTGGAAAGCAATTTGGAATTAATTAATTGAAATAAAAGCACCATTTTATTAGTTGAAACATTATGGAATAAATGGAAACAAAAGATTAGATGGTTTTGGTAATTTTCATAATTTTCCAAATGGGTGCTGTTTGTACAATGCAATTGGATTTGAATAACCTTTTAGTTAACATTTTAAATAAGTGAAAGATTAGAAGCCACAAATTTAAATAGCTGAACCTTATAGATTAATGGAAACAATTGGTTGTTTTATTTTGTAATGTCATTTTGGAAAATTGTAACATCACAAGGATGAAACAAAAGGTTTGAATTTTGGTTTGAAATTCAAATAGAAAACAAAGGAAAACAAATGAAAACAGTTGGAAAACAAATGAAAACAGAGGAAAACAAAAGGAAAACAAGCAAAACAATTGCAATCAACATGATGCCATGATGCAAAACATAAAATAACAGAAAGCAAACATTCTAAAGGCTTATTTTTCATACTTGGGATGTTACATTTTTCTCCCTCTCCCCCACCATTGTTGACCTTGGAAAGCTTGCCCCTCTCCCAATCCCTCCTATGATTCTTGCATATATTTGACGGAGAAGGTAGAGGAGATCTAGATCTACATTTCCACCAATCCATCTTCCTTCTTAGTGAGGGAAACTTAGTAGATCTTGATCTTGGAGTTCTTGGTGTTTCTCCTCCATTGTTCTTCCTCTCTTATTCCCCCATAAGCATTTGTTTCTTTGTTGGAATTTGAGAGTGAAGGATTTGAGCACTTGTGCTCTTGCCATTTGCATCGGTTGCATCGGTTTGCTCTCTCCACGAGGATTCGTGGAAGTTGAAAGTTTGTGAGCTTGTTACTCTTGGGTCTTGGACCCTAGACGACTTGTGGTGTTCTTGGGAGCCTCCAATTGAGTTGTGGATGCGTGCCCCAAGATTGTGGTGACACCGAGAGCCTCCAATTGAGTTGTGGATGCGTGCCTCGGGTTTGAAGGTTGCCAATAGTGGAAGGTGAACTAGGCCCTTGTGGTGGGGTTCATCGGAGAATAGGGTGAGACCTTTGTGGCGTTGAGTAGGCCTTCGTGGTGAGCTCACACCCCTCCAACGAGACGTACTCCCCTTTGTGGGAGGAACTCGGGAATACATCTTCATCTCCGTGTGCCTCGGTTATTTCTATACCCGAGCTTTTTACTTATGCAATTTACATTGTGATAGCCTTCGAGCTTGAAGTTATATATCTTGCTATCACCTTGTTACTTGTCTTGCTTAGCATAAGTTGTTGGTTCATCTAGTTGACCCTAGAATATTTAGGTTGTATGCTTGTTAATTTAAACACCTAGTTTATTTCCGCATTTAGCAAGCTTTAACCGGAAAAGTTTTAATCGCCTATTCACCCCCCCTCTAGGCGACGTCGTTGTCCGTTCAGGAACAACGACGGGAGGGGGAGCAACAATGGACGGGCGGCGGCTTCCTCTCCCTTGCTCTCCTCTCTCTCGGCTTCCTTCCCCTCTAGGCCAGACGCTAACCATAGATCGATAGGCGGGAGCAGAACGTCGGCGGAAGGGGGAACAACGACGACAACATCCGGCTCGGGGACCTCCGGCCATCTCCTGTCCCTGTTCTTCCTCAACTCCGGCTATACTACTCTAGGGAACTCCTCTTTGCCCGAATTCAACTAGATTATGCATCCAAACACGGAATTGGAATTGACTGCTCTATTTGATTCCAAATACCAATATTTTGCACAACCAAACACTAGAATTGGCATTAGAACCCATTTCAATACAAAGGATGATTTGGTATTTATCTCAATTCAATTCCAAGCCCTCCAATTCAAACATCCAAACACAGCCGATGTTGGTATTCAACCTTAGAATTGAATTGGAATGAGAATACCAAATCCGAGTTAGAAATGAATTGGTCTTCAATTCTAAATCTGATGTTTGGATGTGTATGGTATTTTTGTTGCAATTAAATGATGAGATTCAATACCAAATCCTATTTGGATGTACAAATTGTGGAATTCCAAAATACTTATGACATGATATTTTTCAAACCTAACAGCGTGACATCATGATAAAAAAATATTCTCGTAAGTATCTGCACCTAACAATTTACAAACCTAGCAGCCTGAACTTGATAAATAATTCGGATCAAGCATACAACCGTGAGTGGAGTAACTCTAAATTCAGAAACGCATGTAATTTAGATCCAGCAGCAGCGCGTCAGTGGAGAACAAGCTCGCTGCATGCGTCAGTGGAGGACCAGCTCGTTGCAGCCTGCAGCGGCATCCTGGAAGGGCATGGGGAGGGTCCTTGTGGGAAGGCATACAGCCGGAGCTTCTATACCGTACAAGCCGGCGGCGCTCACGGTCCGACGCACGGAAGGGCGTGGGGAAGCAGCACGAGCAGAAAGCATAGCATCGACGTAACTCCTCCGTCCTCGACGCCACAATCATACGGACCAGAGGACATGTCAGGACGGCCTTGTGCCCTCCGGCCGCCGTGTCCCCTCCTGCCATGGATCTATGGTTAGGGGAATAGGCTATTGCGAGAGGGATGGCCGACAGAGAAGATGAACTCGAAGGAAGGATGCGGAGTAGGGACAAGGAGGAGGCCGAGCAGAGGGGAGGCCGGGAGGGAGCTCGCTTGCCAGCTTTGGTGCCATGGGCGGGCGAGCGACCAAGCTCCCTGTCGCAGGGGGGGGAGCTCCCCGAGCGAGCGATGTTGGAGGAGTAGCGACCCGGTAATTCCACGCCAATACGGAGGGGAGAGGCTCCGTATTGCGGGAGCCCAAGTGGACAAGCGCGTGAAGCGAGCTTGGAATTTGCTGCGATATCCAGCCCCAATACTATGGACACCCAAACAACCGAATTTGGGCCTCCAAATTCCATATAGCCAATTCCAGGCCCCAATACCAACATCCAAACACAGCCTTAGTGTACTTTGCATTTTTAGTTTGCTTTTCAGGTTCAACCTCGGTTTCTTCTTTATCAGAAGAATCACTTTTATCATTATTACTTTCAGTTTCAGCATCAGAGATAGATATACTATTAGGATCTTTAGCAGGTTCAGAAGATTCTACAATAGTTTTATGTTTCTTCTTCTTTTTCTTAGAAGGAGCACTAATGTTTTTAACTTGGTGAGAATCTTGTTCAATTCTTTTAGGATGTCCCTCAGGATACAAATGATCTTGAGTAAAAATACCACTTCTAGTAATTATTTCATAAACATGTTTTTCTCTAGAAGCATTAACTAGCAAAACTTTTTGCACCTTAGTGAGTTGATCAATTTAAATTTGAACCATCTGGAAATGTTTGACAAGCATTTTAACATCATTAGAGGTTATCTCTATAATATCATGCAAATAATCAATAGCTCTAGAATTTTCCATTAGATGATTGTGCACTCTCATATTAAAGTTATGTTGCTTAACAATGTAGTTATCAAGTTCATCAAGGCATTGATCAAGTGGTTTAGAATAGGGAATATCTCTATTATCAAAGTATTGGAGGGAGTGTACCTCAACTCTAGATGGTTGAGGAATGGGCTTACATAATTCTTCCATAGGTGGTAGATTCTTCACATCTTCGGATTTAATACCCTTCTCTTTAAGAGATTTCTTGGCTTCCCTCATCACTTCATCATTCAATTCAATCATTCCCCTCTTCTTTGGTGTTGGTGTAGTTTCAGGTATAGTCCAATCATCATGATTCTTGCTTATTTTAGCAAGTAATTGCTCAGCTTCTTCAGGAGTTCTTTTCCTGAAAACACAACCAACACAGCTATCCAGGTATGTCCTAGATTCAACAGTTAGTCCATTATAAAATATATCAAGGAGTTCATTCTTAGCTAATTTATGTCACGGACTAGCTCTAAGCAAAGAACAAAATCTTTCCCATGATTCACGCATTTTATTCAATTTTCTTAAAGTTAAAGATTCTCTGCAAAGCAGCATGTTGAGCACTAGTAGGAAAATATTTCTGAAAGAAAGCATTAACCAAACCAATAGGACTATCAATAGATCCAGGAGAAAAGTTATTAAACAAAGTTTTAGCTTCATCTTCCAATGAGAAAGGAAAAAAAAATAGCAACAAAGTAACTGCGTTTCTTAATATCGTCAGAAAATAAACTACTCAAAGATGAGACCTCATTCATATGTTCCATATCACTTTCATTTTCAGTACCACAAAAAGGTTCTCCCTCAACAATAGATATATAAGATAAATATAGAGAGAAATCATAATCGTTATCTTTAATGTGTACGGGAGATGTAGCAAACTTAGCATCAGGATATGGTTTATATCTAATAGCATGTCTTGCAAGAATACTCTTAATAGCTTCTTTGAGAACGTCGTCAACCCATACATGAACGAGCTGAAGACGCATCCAAAAGAGTTGATACTCAAGGATGGGGAGGTGCAGATTGAAGATGTTCGGGCCCTTAAGGGAGAAGGCAGTCTGGAAGCAAGGATGGAAGAGCTGGAGCAAGAAGTCTTTAGGTACGAGAAGATGGCGGAGCGTGAAGTTTACATCATCCACGGGATAAAGGCAGAACAGATCGATGAGTACAAGAAGGAGACCTTAAATCTTTGGGAGGAGATCTTCTCACTCACGAAGACCACCAACGACTTACAAGCCCAACTCTACGATGTGAAGAACCAGAACTGTGAGTATGAGAACATGTTTAAATGTATAAGCTCTACTGCTAGTTCCAGGATATTGGAGACCAAGACATCACTTGTTGATGGAGAGACTCTACCTTGGAAGTTTGGTGACGAGAAGGACTCACCACCCCCACCGAAGAATTCATTCATCATGGGTATTGGCATCCCCTTGGCTTGTTCCAAGCTTGGGGGAGTGTCGCGGTATCACATCTCTATCTTTCACCTTTTTGCCTTTTAGTAGAGTCGTATCATGACTAGAAGAAATATCATATATTATGGTTTGCAGTATGGAATTTTCACTCTTTAGTTGGTTATCGTTTTATCCTTTGGTATGAGTTGCCGTAATGAAATATTAATGAGAACTTTCATCATCTTCTACACTTTATTTTAGCTTGAAATTTATGTTATTTAGTTGATCTTGTTATTAGTATTGGTATCAATATTGGAGCATCAAGTTAATCTAGTTGGTTTTGGCAAACTTAGCATTGGTCAGTAGCAACAATACTTTGAGACTTAAGTAGAAAAGAGGGAGTTTTCATGTAGATATATTGTTCCATGATCTTTCTTTCTTACTAGCCCATAAGCTTAGTATTCTAAAGTAAGATTGTTTGTACTTATCAAGGAAGATTGCATGATTGGTTTTATCATATATATGGTTGTTTGTTTTCCCTCAACTCTTATGCTTGCTACCCAACCTTGCTAGCCAAAAACCTGTACGGAGAGGGAATGCTACTCGTGCATACAAACCTTGAACCCAAAACCATGCCATTTGTGTCCACCATACCTACCTACATGTGGTATTTAACCGCCACTCCAAGTAAATTGCTTGTGTGCTACCTTTGAACCTTCAAAATTATTCTTGTTTTGTGTTCCTGTTTTACCTCACGAGGACGCAAATAGAGAATCCTTATCTCACTTGTTGATTGAAATTAAGACACCTGGACTAGTGGCTTCATCCTCTTAACCAAATGCTAGAAGAGCTGGCAGCGGGGTGCCTAGCCCCAAACTAATACAACAAATTCTCTTCACTATTTTGCCCTTGATTTATCAGTCAAAGCATAATTGTGTAAACAAAAGAGAAAGAGGGATTACCTTCTACGCTAGTTGCATCCTTCAATTATAGCCTCTCTTGTGAAGTCTAGTTGTCTTCTGACGTACTGTATTTTTTGTTTGTCATTCGTTGACATAAACATACACACCTCTCAAAATTAGACACTCCTCCATGGTATGTGATTGTTGGCAGGCACCCCGAGGATTCGGTTAGCCATGGTTTGTGTAAGATGATTGGGAGGAGTGTCAAACATTTTATGCCCCTGTTTATAAAATAAAAGCTCTTGAACATGAGTGATCCATGCTTCCCTCTGCGAAGCGCCATTCTTTTAATTTTATGTTGAGTCAGTAAAGCTATTTATTTCTGTCTTAAGCAAGCATTTGAGTTGTTGTGACTCATCCATCTATATGTTTATTGACTCAATCATGTTCCTTATTCTTCCTTGTTTAGCACAAATATTTTATCTGTTTGAATACCACTTTGAAAGTTATCAATGATTGGAAAGAAATTGTTATGATTGAGCATGTTAAACTTTGCAAATATAAAGCTCTAATATAAAGACTTTGATTGAAATATGAGTACATTGTTAATTGTTCTCTAACCAAGAACAAAGTTTTCCTTCACCAATTTTGATTTTCTTTTTGCACCCTTATTGTGAATCCATTTACTTGATCCAAGTTGAATTATAATAGGAGTTACTTGCTAGAATGACTAGTGTAATGATTGAGGCGATGCTTCTTGTCCGTATTTTATTTATCGACACCTCACTCCATAAACCCGTGGTCATGTTTACTGAGTTCAGTTTTGCTTGGGGACAAGCGAGGTCTAAGCTTGAAGGGAGTTCATATGTCCATTTTGCATCACTATTTTATATCGTTATTTTCTGTTATTCATCCATATATTTCATGTTATGATACATTACTTATGTTATTTCATCTTATTTTGCATGTTTAATAATTACGGGAGAAGAAACACCGGAACCAAAATCTGATGGAAAAGCACCGTCGAGATACCCTATTTCAGAAGATCAGAAGAAGAGGGAGGATACCAGAGGTGTCTTAGAAGTTCCAAGGAGGAAGTGAGCCAGAAGGGCACCCGGAGGAGGCCACATAGGGCCCACACCACGAGGCGGCACCCCCTGGCCCACTCCTGGGCGCCCCCTTTCGCGTACTTGAACCCGAGGGAACACTAACCCCTAGAGGATCATCGAAGAATTATTCTGCCGCCACTGCGGGTTGGAAAACACCAGAGAGAGAAAAGCTCTCCGGCAGGGAGAAATCTGCCGGGGAAATTCCTCCTCGCAGAGGGGAAATCGTCGCCATCCTCACCATCATCACTCCGGGCTTCATCATCATCATCATCATCCTCATCACCATCACCATCACCATCACCGGCTCCGTCCACCTTAACCCCGCTATAATAATTAGGGGTCTTTATCATGTCTCTTCATTAGATCTCCTTCCCGGCGTGGATTACTTGTTAGTAGTTGATGCTTGTGAGATTTATCGGTATTTACACTTTGTGATCATCCATTATATCACCTATGATTATGATCCATATGATGTCTCGTGATTAGTTCATTTAGTTCTTGAGGACATGGGAGAAGTCATGATGTTAGTAGTTAAGTTATGTTGAAGTAATATCTCTCGGTTCGGTATTTAAGTTGTGTTGCTATTCTTTTAGTGGTGTCATGTGAACGTCGACTACGTGATACTTCACATTTATGGGCCTAGGAGGATGCATTGTGTATTTGGCTACTAATTGTGGGGTTTCCGGAGTGACAGAAACCTCAACCCCCGTTAGGAAACCAATGCACGAGGGAGTGTTTGGTCCCGGAGTTTTATGGCTGTAGTTAGATTTATCTTAATTACTTTCTTGTATTTGTGGATGCTTGTGAGGGGTATAATCACAAGTATGTATTAGTCCTAGTTGGGAGGTGCATTAGCATAGGTTCACCCACACAACACTTAACGAACCCATAAATATTAATCTACTATATGAAGCGAAAGCACTTGAAGAGATTCCCATGTGTCCTAAAGAACGTTTGGTAATTATAAGTAGCAAAACCGGCTTGTCCTTTGCTCTCAAAAGGATTGGGCCACTAGATGCAATATTATTTACTCGCAATTTATTTATCCGATATATCAAAAACCACCAAAAACTCGTTTGTTAGTGTTTACAGTGAAATATCTATCCAACCTGCTTGTCAACACCTTTTGCTCCACGTTGGGTTTGACACTCTTATTTATCGAAAGTACTACGATACAACCCCTATACTTGTGGGTCATCAGCAGTTCTAACATAATTATTTTTAATTGAGCATGGAATATGTAAGGTCCCCCAAAACCACTGTTCGAGGACACCTCCGATATGCATACATTAACGATCCCAGATCACACCAGTCGTGAACAACATATCAAGTTGGTACACAAATACAATATCCATTACACGATTGTATAAAACACTTACAAAAGGAACATGGTCACATGACCAAGTCCAACACAACTGCCACGCAGGGAAACACACACAGCGGAAGACTAAAAACACACAAACGTAGTAGAGCCCAAGTCATGCCTTAACCTACAGGTTGCTAACCGGGAGACGATCCTAGTTCGCAAAGCCATCAGCTCCGTACTCCTCTTCATAGATCTCCTTCTGAGAATTCCTTCTCGATGTCTGGCAAGTAAATACCTGGGACGAAACCAATATGAGTACATTTGAATGTACTCATCTAGACACCCATCATGTAGCTTACCAAAAATGCAAATATGATTATATGGTGGAGTAAGTAGGCTATACATAGCGTTCACTATCCATGATATATGAAAGATATATCATAATTGATTTTGAAAAAAACTCTGTATCTTTGTTGAAGAAGATACTTCAAAAGAAAATAATATAGTTTTCTTTCTCTTGTAGATATCACATGTACAAGAGGTTTTGTAAAACTTTGTTAAAATAAAGTTTTCTCTTTGCAAAACTTCTTGGAATCAACTTCCAGTTTTTGTTTAGAAACGAAAGGTTTTACTTGCAAAACTTTTTGTAAAACAACTTATGGATTTTCATCAATGGTACCTCCACGGTACAAGATTTTCCCTTTTCATTACTTCATAAGTCAAACACCTTTTTGAAAACTCCTTTTTGAAAACATTGACACAATTCTAGCTACATGGCCATTCAACTGTCCATATCCGAGGACGCGGCTATTCCAAATAGTTTGACTCTGCAGAGGTGTACACAATCCACCAGATCCAGTACATCCGCCATGAACAACCACGAACTGTAACAACAATATGTGAACATCAGATAACTGATCCTAACCATCCACTATGATCAAGCTAGAATATGTCTATCTCTTCAGATCGGTGTAATCTCCCCCGACAACCTGTCTAACAGCGTTCCGGCAGGAGACCCAACTGCTGCGACCGGACGAGAACTTAATCCCTCACTTTGTATGTCCCGTATATACCACCTAGCGACACTCGGTTCGAGGGCTCGACGACCCTTATAGAAAATTGAGATAGAACACACACTAACAAGAACAAACTTCAAGTTAAGCCCCGTGCCCATGTTGGGGTAAAGTGGCAGTATGGTAAAGGTTGTCCGGCGAAAACTAGGTTATGTGTCATTTTTGAAAACACGTTTTTCCCAAAAATGACCACTTCCACAATCCTCTGGTGAGTAAGGCTTCGCCTTCCCACCGGGTTTTTCCATAAAGCCTTTGTTTTGCAAAAACATATTTTTAGGATGTCCATTAGGGACTTATATATTTGGTGGTAATAAATACCATATGGTGGCTATGGGCTTGGTAACAAGTATCAACTACTGGCATAGTAATAGTATAATATTAATAGTAGTAATAGTCACTCAAAAATAGTTTTTGGTAATCAAGTTTTGTAAAACTTTTCAGAAGTAAAACATGCATGATAGATAATGATAAGTGTAGTAACAGAAAGCATCAAGATGGGTTGCCTTAAAACTCTTAGTGTCCCTGGCCTTGAAGTAGCTTGAACTTGACGCACAGCTCCACAACTGCTTCTTCTTATCCTTCGTTTTCTAACGTCATAAAAGAATAAAAGACACACACTCAGAACTAAAGGCCAAACAACTAAACAAAACAACACATACAACAAGCAAACTTAAACTAGCGCAATATATCAAAAGTTATCGAGAAAACAACCTCACAGAACTCTCAGGGTACAAACTGTCGTCAGACAAACATATGGTTGAGAAACCGTATCCCACATATTACATACCATGTATGGAGTGGTGTACCACTCTCATAATAAGATATCCAAGAAGCTAAAATATAGCTTGTGGGTACAAAAGGTGAGGCTACTAAAATACTAACAATCAATCAAAGTAATACCCATGGCAGTGGGTATTAACAACACACAAGCAATCATCACCAAACAAGTTCATGATTAAACTAAATGCATAGATAACAAGATACTACTAAGCACAACAACAACACTAGCACAACAATAGAAAAAGTACAATACCCATGTTAATTTGTGTACTCAGACAATTTCCAAACAGCAAGCAAACCCACCACGGATGAATAGGCTAGTTATAGACTATGCTAATATATATATATATATATCTAAATTTAAGGAATCCATCAATCATGAAAATAAATAAAAAAAAACCAGTAGCTCTACCAATGGTAACAAGTCATAACACATAATCTACAACACACTCATCACAAGAGATAACACTTCCTACAAATAACATGATAACAGGAGTGCACTAATAGCATACTAGTATGGAAAATTACACACAAGCATGCTATAAGAACAATTGTACTCTACAACAGCTAGAAACAAGCAACTCCACAAGTCATGTAATAATAACAGAAGTAATAACATCCTAAACATTCTAGGATAATGCTATGCTCATAAAATAAAAAGACAACAATACTAGAGCAACTCATAATATCTAGTGGTGATACTAGTTCATCACTAGAGCTGCAAACATCACTACAAGGAGACATTTTCCTAAACAAGAAATACATGGATATAAATGCCTACTAATATCACACAAACCCTACACGTGCTAGTAAGAAAATACACCAAAATAATTCTACGAGAACATCGACTAAGCAAGCATCAATCCATTCTAGCAATACATGCTTTTCTAATTAATTAAATAGCAAGAAACCAAGGTACATGATATACAACAAGTAGCTATGCACTCAATACAAGATCAACTAAACACTTTCAAAAATCCAAACACTCAATGAAAATTATTCACAAATAATTTATCAATCACTAGGAAAACATTCTATTAGCAAACAATATTCAATTTACAAAACAATAGTGAAACCCTCCTTAACTGATACCCCTAAGGGAATATTATGTTGACAAATGAAGCACAACCAAACATACTAGTATTCAAAAAGAAATACTAAACACTTCACTTACACAAGTGAAAACAAACAACCTATTTTCCTTGGTGGAAAAATAATTAAACGAACATATAGTAATGCATGCTATTCACACACAAAGGTATGGTAGGGGATTTTGTATCCCTAACCAAAATGCAATGGGACCAGTGGGTTATGGGCCCACTAATACCAAGACATTTAGAGGTAACAAATCCTCTGGTCACACATGACAAAATAATATAACAAAGCAATCAATACAAGGCTATTCATACTAGTGAAAAAATACTAATGAAAACAAGCAACAAATGTTACACATGTTTAGCTATAAAATAAAGTGCAAGCTAACAGAGATAATAGCATCCAAATAACAGTACCAAAATGGCACTGGACTCAACTCAAGCACAACACAACTTAGGTAAAACAAATGTACCAAGATTGGTTCACACAATAATCAAATAATAATACTAGGAAAATAACAAATGTTATTTCTATTTCTATTTGACTTTCCAAACATGCACACACTTTCTAAGGTAGTAATATTGCAATAAAACAACCTAATAACAAGTTTCAATACATCTATACATGCTAAGAAACCAAAATCAAGCAATCACACATTTAATTTCAAACAAGTACACACATAGCAACAAAAACAGAAAAGCTGATGTATCTAAAAAGGCTCACCAAAAATAATCTAGAGCTCTAAAAATTCATCCAAGCTAGTATTTCATATATCTAGTCAAATGAAAACACATCCATTTGGATTTACCTAATTTTTTTTAAACTCCTTCCAAAAATCCTAGACAAGCCTACTGGTCATTTACCAAAATGGATGGCATTTCCATTTGGTAACTGACGTTGATGTGATGCCAATTCCTAATGATATATATATTTAATAGCTATACAAAACAATTTAGGTTGACCAAAATGGATACATATTCCAAAAGTTATGCCAAAAATGGCTTAACAGACAGTCTGTGGCAAAACAGTTATTGCGACAAAAATAAAAGTCGAAACTTAGATCTTCCAAGTTTATATGGTTAGGAAAACATATAAGTAGTGCCATGAATTTTGGTTGATTTTATTTTGCATGAAATATATTTTTCACAACCTCAAAGCAAACAAGCAATATTCTGGACGGATTAAAAATGAAAAGAAAATAACAGGGCAGGTTGGCTTTGCAACGGGCGCGGCCCAACAAGGCAGCGAAGTGGCCCAATGCAGGCTAGGCGCGCGCGCGTGGCGCGGGAACTGTGCGGTTCAAGTAGAGCCGTTGATCCAAAGATCAACGGTTGCTGGTCATCTCTCTCCTCTCCTCTCCTCTCCTCTCCTCTCTCTCACCGAAAAAACGCAGCGGCACGGGATGTCCTCGGGTGCTCACCGTGGGGCTCGAGGGAGGGCGGCGCTGCGTCAGGGAGGGTGCAGGGGCCTAGGGGAGTCGAGGGGCGCAGGGTTCGGGCGCGGCGCCAGTCGACGAGGAACTGCGGGTGCCCGCAGTGGCTTCCGTGGACGGCGGCGGCGTTCTGCGGGTTAACAAACAACGGGGAAGGGGTCAGCGCGGTCAGGGGAGCACGGGGGTTTCAACCAAGGCGAGCAAGAGGGATGGGAGGGCGTGCAACTAGGGGTACCACCTCTATCTCGAGCTCAGTGGCCGGTGGCGACTATGGAGCCCGTGGAGATCCTAGGGGCCAAGGCTTGGCTTGCCTTTGCTTAGGGAGGGGGTGGGAGTGTGAGGGAGGGTGGTGGTGCAAGGGACAAGGCTATGGTGGCTTATATCCATGGGTTTTGGTCAAGTGGCAAAAATGCCCTCGGGTCCGTGCCAATGGTTGGCATTGGGTGTCCTAGGGCATGCCCATGGTTGTCATTGTGCCAAGGGGAAAGCTTAGCAAGGTGGAAAGTCAAATGTGGCCTTTGGAGTGGAGGAGATGTAAGGGCAAGACCACAAGGTTCAAGGTATGTGTGCCCATACCTTGCCACATTACCTTGTCTCCTCTCTTTTCCACACTTGCAATCTTTCTCCACTAGGCTTCTAGATGCAAAGCAAATGGTCCTAGGTCGAGTACACAACTTGGTCAACACCATAGGCAAAGTATCACTTCAAAACTTGCAAGAAAAGGCAAAGAAAACATTTGTCCAAAATTGTATCTGTCACTGTTCAAAAATTCAGTTAACACTTAGGAATTTTTCCAAGTGTTGGAAAAACAGTGAAATGAGCAAAAAGTTTGGATTGTTTTCAGAGACCAAATTGATTCAAATTTCTATTTTCCAAGTTGGGGTTTGTTAAACATGTTATAAACTTTCAGAAACAGTTTTTTAAAACAAATTTGAAATAACTTAAAGCCATGAAAACAAAGTGGGAAAAGGTGTAGTTTCTGTTTTTCTCTGTTTTCTAAAAATGTCTTTTCTACCTTATTTTTCTTCCACAAAAACAACAAGAAAAAGATTTTTTTATTATTTCAAAAATAAAACCAAGCTTATAGATTTGTAGTACATATATCAAGGAACAAATAAAAATCAAGAAAACATAAAATAACATATTATAGCGTAGTGAAAACAAAGGTGGAAAACATGTACTTGGCTATATTTTCACGGAATAGTTTCTA
This sequence comes from Alopecurus myosuroides, assembly GCA_028641055.1. NCBI lineage: Eukaryota > Viridiplantae > Streptophyta > Magnoliopsida > Poales > Poaceae > Alopecurus > Alopecurus myosuroides. The sequence continues at coordinate 74,415,180 of CM054061.1, read as the reverse complement.
TAGAAAAATTAGAAGAAAACTTTCATAAATCATTTTAATTTTTTGTTTTCTTGGATCCAACAATGGTAAAAGTTTATTTTAAGATGCAACAAGAATGATCCAAGTCTTGGAATAAAATTCACTCTAGTAACATTAGAGAAATCAACAGGGAAAAGTTATAGAATTGTTTTCAGGAAAATTTGATATTGGTTTTATAAAGAAACAAAACTTGTATTGCAAATAGGATTAAGATCGTAAACACATGTTGGCTCAAACAATCATGTTGTTAGAAAAAAAATTGTTGCCCCACATTTTTGTCTCCTTGAACAATAGTACAAGGTTCCAAAAACTGGGGTGTGACAGAATAGTGGGTATACCAGGATCTCCAAGCTTCTTTGGAACCTTACCATTAAGAAATTGATTAGCAATCATAGTGGAAATTTCCTCATTAGGAATCTTTCTTTTGTTAGAGACAATATGTTTCATATATTTTGAATAAGGAGGCAGTTTAATACCATCAGTCAAAGGAATTTGCAAGAACAAAGGTTTCATCCTCTCATAGAACTTGTTATAATTTTCTTCTTCCCTTGATTTTTGTTTCTTATTAGGGAAATGCATTTATTTTTGTACCCAAGTTTCTCTCTCATTACCATATTTCTTAGCAATTAAATCCTCCTTAGTGTACTTTGCATTTTTAGTTTTCTTTCCAGGTTCATACTCAGTTTCTTCTTTATCAGAAGAATCACTTTTATCATTACCACTTTCAGTTTCAGCATCAGAGATACATATACTCTTAGGATCTATAGCAGGTTCATAAGATTCTACAATAGTTTTATGTTTCTTCTTCTTTTTCTCAGAAGGAGCACTATTTTTTTAACTTACTGAGAATCTTGGTCAATTCTTTTAGGATGTCCCTCATGATACAAATGATCTTCAGTAAAAATACCACTTCTAGTAATTATTTCATAAACATATTTTTCCTCTAGAAGCATTAACTAGCAAATCTGTTTGACAAGCATTTTAACATCATTAGAGGTTCTCTCTATAATATCATGCAAATTATCAATAGCTCTAGAATTTTCCATTAGATGATTGTGCACTCTCATATTGAAGTTATCTTGCTTAACAATGTAGTTGTCAAGTTCATCAATGCATTGATCAGGTGGTTTAGAATAGGGAATATCTCTATTATCAAAGTATTGGAGGGAGTGTACCTCAACTGTAGATGGGTGAGGAATGGGATTACATAATTCTTCCATAGGTGGTAGATTCTTCACATAGTCAGATTTAATACCCTTCTCTTTAAGAGATTTCTTGGCTCCCTCATCACTTAATAATTCAACTCAATCATCCCACTCTTCTTCGGTGTTGGTGCAGTTTCAGGTATATTCCAATCATCATGATTCGTGCTTATTTTAGCAAGTAATTCCTCAGCTTCCCTAGGAGTTCTTTTCCTGAAAACACAATCAGCACAACTATCCAGGTATGTCCTAGATTCAACAGTTAGTCCATTATAAAATATATCAAGGAGTTCATTCTTAGCTAATTAATGTCCAGGACTAGCTCTAAGCAAAGAACAAAATCTTGCCCAAGATTCACGCATTTTTTGTCTTTCAATTTGCTTAAAGTTAAATATTCTCTACAAAGCAGCATGTTGAGCACTAGCAGGAAAATATTTCTGAAAGAAAGCATTAACCAAACCAATAGGTATATCAATAGATCCAGGAGATAAGTTATTAAACCAAGTTTTAGCTTCATCTTTCAATGAGAAAGGAAAAAATTTAGCAACAAAGTAACTGCATTTCTTAATATCATCAGAAAATAAACTACTCAAAGATGAGACCTCATTCATATGTTCCATAGCACTTTCATGTTCAATACCACAAAGAGGTTCTCTCTCAACAATAGATATATAAGATAAATCTAGATAGAAATCATAATCCTTATCTTTAATGTGTATGGGAGATGTAGCAAACTTAGCATCAGGAGACGGTTTATATCTAACAACAGGTCTTGCAAGAATACTCTTAATAGCTCTTGCACTAGTGGTAGCATGGAATTCTTCAATAATTTCATCATGAAGTTCAATATAAGTTTCCTCAAGATCATCACTAGGACTAGACTCGGGCAAACTAACAAGTGTACCAAGATTTTGAGTAGGAATTTCAGTGTTTTCAATTTGTTTAGATCTACGAATTGTGACATCTAGGAAAGGACCTAATGAACCACTCTCATCAAGCATAGTAGAAGCATCAGCAAAATTATCATAAGCATTTTCAGACTCAGCAGAAGTATCAGTATGTCTAGCATGTGTATATGGTGGTGTAATAAGTTTACTCATCACAGACGGTGAATCAAGAGCAACAGAGGTGTTCAGAATTGTACCTCTCCTTGTATTGGATGGCAATATGGGACTTTCCCATCACGAGTTTTACCCATGATAAAAAAATTGCAGCGAACAATATCACGTTCAAGTGAGCTTATAAATAAAGCTATGCTCCCCAAAAACGGTGCCAGGAAATGGTCCTTCATGACCCACAAGTATAGGGGATCGCAATAGTCTTCGAGGGAAGTAAAACCCAAATTTATTGATTCGACACAAGGGGAGCCAAAGAATATTTATAAGCCTTAACAGATGAGTTGTCAATTCTGCTGCACCTAGTAGTAGACTTGCTCGCAACAATTTATCAATAGCAACAGTTTTATAGCAGTAGCAGTAGTAAATAACAACAGGAATAAAATAGAAACAACAGTAATAATTGTAGGAAACAGCTGGATTAAAATACTGCAGGCATAGGGAATGGATGAACGGGCATTGCATGAATAATATAGTTCATATAATAATCAAAACATGGGCATTGCAGATATATAATAATAAAGCATCCTAGTACTAGGTAACCATAGGCATGTGTTCCATATTTAGCCGTACGTGCTCGCAATGAGAAACTTGCACAACATCTTCTGTCCTACCAGTCCATTTGCAGCGGGGCCTCAAGGGAAACTACTGGTAATTAAGGTGCTCCTTTTAGTAAAGCACCGGAGTAAAGCATTAACACTCCATGAACACACATGATCCTTGATGTCTACGCACATTTCTATTCTTGTAGATAGTGTTGGGCCTCCAAGTGCAGAGGTTTGTGGAATAGTAGCAAGTTTCCCTTAAGTGGATCACCCAAGGTATATCGAACTCAGGGAGGTAGAGGCTAAAGGTATCCCTCTCAAGCAACCCTGCAATTAAGATATAAGAAGTCTCTTGTGTCCCCAACACAGCTAATACAATTGTCAGTTGTATAAGTGCACTAGTTCGACGAAGAGAGAGTGAAATACAAGTAATATGGATGATTATAAGTGATAATAGCGATCTGAAAATAAAGATAGCAGCAAGCAAACATGTAGCAGAACAGGTTGTAAATGGTGTTTCAATGCATAGAAACAAGTCCTAGGGATCATACTTTCACTAGTGAACACTCTCAACAATAATAATGTAATTGAATGCATAAATATCATCTCTTCACTATGCTACTCCGAACCACTCTCTGGTCGGATAACAAAAACCAATCATTGCGTAGGGATACAAAAAACACTCCTTAGAGTTCGCATTTCCCCATCTAGGTAACCCCCACTCTATCACCATGAGAGCTAGATGGTTCCAGACAAACACCACAATTTCATAGAGTCATCCAACAAAAAATATAAATATCATGCTAAACCACATGGTGCACACACTGTCAGCTTTACACCGTGATCAAAGTGTCTACGGAGATCTCATAACAAAATCACTTGAGTAGCATAATAGATCAAGAGTGACATATACTTATTCAACTAGATTACAAAGTTGTGATCATATAAAGATCACACCATGGGAGAGAGAGATGAAACACATAGCTACCGGTAGAGCCCTCAGCCCCGAGGGAGAAATACTCCCTCCTCATCATACAAGACAGTGACGACGATGAAGATGGTGGTGGAGTCAATGGAGATGGCTCTGGGGGCACTTCCCCGTCCCACCAGGGTGCCGGAACAGAGATTTTTGTCCCCAAAAACTTGTCAGGGGAAGCGGCGGAGCTACGGAACTTTTCTTGGATGGAAGCCGATATCTTTAGGGTTGCCTCGGGGGGACTTTATAGGCGAAAAGGCGATGGCGGTGGGCGCCCGAGGATCCCACACCACTAGTGGGCGCGGTCAGGGGGAGCCCGCGTGGAGCCATGGTGTGGGGCCTTCAGGGCCCCCTCCGGGTCCCCTCCAGACTTCGTGTGTGTCGAAGAGTCGTGTCGACAAATCCCCCGGGTGAGCCGGTAGGGTTTCGAGTAGAGGAACGATGTACGCGCTGGTAGTCTCGATGGCTAACAAGGAGGCAAGATTTACCCAGGTTCGGGGCCCTCGTAGAGGTAAAAACCCTTACTCCTGCTTGTCTGATCTGTATTATGGCGAGATAGTCGAGCTATTTACAATAGCGATGCCATGGTGAGGCGTACAGGGTATCCCGTGTATTGCCTAGTCTAGTTGTGGCTTGTATCTTCCTCTCTCTAGATTGGATCCCAGATTGGATGTCTTTTCTCTCCTCCCTCTTGGCTTTATATATGCAGCCAGGAGGGGGTTACATGAGTCCTAGTAGAGTACGTATAGGAGTTCTTGTCTTAACCCGCAAGTCTTGCGGGTGGGCTTCTGTTGGGCCTTCTAGAATACTCCAAGGGCTTTCCTTCTTGGGCCTTAACGTCGGGCCTGAGACGGGGTGTCCTTACCCGCAGGGTCTAAGATCCATTCCTTCGTCAGTAGCCCCCGAGTGTTTAGTCGACTGAGAATCAGTCGGGTGGGCACTCAGAATCCGTTCTTGATTTCTTCGATTGGTTATTCAGTCGTCTGGTTTTGAGGGTGTATACCCTGCGCGCGATGCGCTTTCCCATACTCGAGTATCGAATGGTAAATGTGCCTGTGTTGGCTGTTTTTGTAGAAGGATGTGGCTCAGTCGCTTGGCTCTCCCGAAAGTTCAGGGCCAATTAATTGCATCTAGGGCAAAAACGGTTCTGGCCTACACAAATTCGAGACCTCCAACTCGAATCCGGCGAGGTGATCGTTGCGACTGGGCCGTTGAGGTCTTACCGAGTCGAACTTAACCTAAAGGGGTACCCGGCGCGTCCGCTAGGATTTTTCTTCGTGTTGTTTACACGGAAAGTTTACCGGAGGACGCAGATTGAGTGCGATTCCATGCCCAAAAGAGAGATCCTTGGGTCTTACCTTCGTACTCGAAAGAATACGGCATCCGGATGTGCCTAGTCGGCCGAACCATCCAGGATAATGTTGTGTAAATACATCGTGTGGTAGAGTTGCGGGAGCCGCATACTCGCGATTTTACCTTGGTCAAGTTCTTGCGATTCTTTGGGTGAAGAGATTTTCCTTCTTGATCTTGTGCGAAAGAGATTACGCGTTATGAAGTTTACACGAAAGAAATTTCGTCTTGATGTGCCCATACGGAAGAGATTTCGTGTCAGGGTGACTATGCGAAAGAAATTTCGCGTCTTGATGTGCCCATACGAAAGAGATTTTGTGTCAAGGTGATTATGCGAAAGAAATTTCGCGTCTTGATGCTCATACGAAAGAGTTTTCGTGTTTGTGAGGTGCGCAATGATGTCACCGCACACTCGGCTGCTCCCGATGGGACTTGACGTTTGTGGGGCAGGGCACGTAGTGCCCATCGTGTCATCTTTTGACCGGAAGCATGCCGTCGTGCGCCCGTTTTTCGACAGGACATGCAGTAATTACGCGGAAGATGTGTACTCGACACGGCGGAGAGAGTCGACGCGGTGGAGATGTACTCGACACGGCGGAGGGAGTCGACGCGGTGGAGGTGTACTCGACACGGCGGACGGAGTCGACGTGGAGGTCGTGTAGCCGCCGAGACGGATGGCGTCGACGCGGTGGAGGTGTACTCGACACGGCGGACAGAGTCGACGAGGAAGTCATGTAGTCGACGAGGCGGATGGCGTCGACGCGGTGGAGATGTACTCGACACGGCGGATGGAGTCGACGAGGCGGACAGTGTTGACGTGGTGGAGGTCGTGTAGTTGACGCGGACGTGGCGGAGTCGCAGGACGACGTGGAAGTCGTGCAGTTGACGCGGACGCTCAGCCACCGAGTCCACAAAACAAAATGGACCCGAAAAGTCTTCAAGTTGTTCTGATTTCGCGAATTGGCCCGCGTTGTCATATGCGCCTCGTCGAGGCGAACAAGTTTGATGTTTTTCTTTTCTTCATCCGAGTTAATATGCGGTCTGTACGACCACAATAAGGATCTGGACGAAAAAATCTGACATAGCTCCTCAGGTACGCGGCCAGCGTACGTCGAGGACGCCCGTAGCGCTCGTCGGTTGCGCGACCAGCGCTCATTGGGTGCGCGGCCAGCGCTCCCGATGGGAGTAGCCCCCGAGTCTATGTGCGATTATTTGTAATCGGGCATAGACTCAAAGATCTTGTAACGTTGCTTCTTCGATTTGTCGGGTGCACGGCAGTGCTCCCGATGGGAGTAGCCCCCGAGGCTATGTTCGACTCGCAGAGTCGGGCATAGGCTCAAGTTGTTCTGAAGCTAACCCCGTGTGCTTGTCTTCTGTTTGCTCGCGAATGAGGACATGCGTCGACTCCCGGAGGAGGGTATGTGTCAACTTCGAGCGGAGGATCTGTGTCAACTGTCGACTCCGAGCGGAGGATATGTGTGGACTATCGAAGTTGCAGCCGACGTTGTGGTTCATGCGTTGCAGTTGCAGCCATATAATCGGATGTGGTTAAATAATGTAACAGTAGTGCTGTGTCTAGCAAAATGTACAGAACAAATTATTGCTCGGGTTAATCTTGGTTGTGAACCAACAATCTATCGACTCGCAGAGTCGAGTATGGCCTGTTGGTAGGCAATGATTTGACCCTACGCGATACTTTTCCATCATACGCTGTGCCCTTTCGTTAGCCTGATAGCCATTGTCTATGCTTCTTGCCGACCTGTCAGTTGCTGCTGCAAACCGGGTCGGAGTCAAGGGTCGACGTCAGGCGATATCAGCTACTCGGGTTGTAGCGTGTAAATGCGGTAGTGTAACGCGCAAAATGACGGGTGTCGAGTATACATGTAGTTTACGGGGCGCAGCCCCCGAGTGTCAGGTGTAGCTTCACAGCAGATTAGAAACACATAAAAAAGGTAAATATGCCGACTCGTATGAGAGGAACTTATCTTTGTATGACACTGTTGTGGTCGACGAGGCGGTGCCGAGTGATATCGCCGGAATCGATGAACCGGACTCGTGTGTCGAGTGCGGCTGTTTCGCGCCTCAGCCCCCGAGTGTCGAGTGCGGCTGCGGCGAATTCTCGAGTGCGTCTACTTTGCAGCATAGCCCTCGAGAAACGAGTGTGGCTGCGGCGAAGGACAGCCCCCGAGACTCTTAGTCGAGACGATTCGATGTAGCGGAGTTCTGCGACAGAGTCGCGATGTTTCCCGGAAGGACCCGACCAGGTGGACCGAGTCAACGCGGCGGAGTCGCGATGTTTGTCCGAAAGACTATACGCGGCGGACCGAGCCGACGCGGCGGAGTCGCGATGTTTTCGCGAAGGACTCGACGCGGCGGACCGAGTCGACACGGCGGAGTCGCGATGTTTGACCGAAGAACTCGACACGGCGGACCGACTCGACGCAGCGGAGTCGCGATGCTTCCCGAAGGACTCGACGCGGCGGACCAAGTCGACGCGGCGGAGTCGCCATGTTTGCCCGAAGAACTCGGCGCGGCGGACCGAGTCGACACGGCGGAGTCGCGATGTTTGACCGAAGAACTCGACATGGCGGACCGACTCGACGCAGCGGAGTCGCGATGCTTTCCGAAGGACTCGACGCGACGGACCGAGTCGACGCGGCGGAGTCGCCATGTTTGCCCGAAGAACTCGACGCGGCGGACCGAGTCGACGCCGCGGAGTCGCGATGTTTGTTGTGTGTACACGGAGGGCAATGTTGATGTCGAGCCCCGGGGATTAGTATGGCGAGTTGCCATATTTTGTTAACGTTGCTTGGTCTTTGTGTCGACTTGCAAATTGACGAAATAGGATCCAGATCCGTGATTTGAATTTGCGAACTCGCAGAGATCCAAAATGTGTCGTAGTGCGCGAGCCGCTGACGGAGATCTAACCGTTTGAATTGGTTCAAAAAAGACGGAGTGGTGCGGGATTGTATTCCGCAGCTTTTCAACGGTGTGATCTTAGAATTGATGTTCGAGTCGACTGTGAGAATTGTTTTCCCGAAGTCGCGCGGAGTTCCGTCAGATTCTAACAGGGCTTCAGTGTTCGGATCATCCACGGAGATCTAAACATCGGAATTCGCCGATTCTTTTTGGAGCCGGTAGATATATGGATTTCGCATCTTTCCACCGAAGGAATTTTCCAAATGAGTTTCTAGCCGCCGTTGATGACGTCCGCAATATGTACGTTGCTGCTGTGCTGCAGCCTGCGCGTGAAGAACGGTGTCGATTTTCGATTGTAGATGATGAAGGCCGCGCGCGAGGCCGGCAAGTGCTCGATGAAGTTGAAGGAGCCGAAAGTAGATCGAATCCATGGGGTCGAGGACCCGAAGCTTGATGTAGATGAAGCCGGCGAGACCGTAGATCCAGCGCGTGTCGTTCCCACATACGGCGCCAATTGTCGAAGATTCGTGTCGACAAATCCCCCGGGTGAGCCGGTAGGGTTTCGAGTAGAGGAACGATGTACGCGCTGGTAGTCTCGACGGCTAACAAGGAGGCAAGATTTACCCAGGTTCGGGGCCCTCGTAGAGGTAAAAACTCTTACTCTTGCTTGTCTGATCTGTATTATGGCGAGATAGTCAAGCTATTTACAATAGCGATGCCATGGTGAGGCGTACGGGGTATCCCGTGTATTGCCTAGTCTAGTTGTGGCTTGTATCTTCCTCTCTCTAGATTGGATCCCAGATTGGATGTCTTTTCTCTCCTCCCTCCTGGCTTTATATATGCAGCCAGGGGGGGTTACATGAGTCCTAGTAGAGTACGTATAGGAGTTCTTGTCTTAACCCGCAAGTCTTGCGGGTGGGCTTCTGTTGGGCCTTCTAGAATACTCCAAGGGCTTCCCTTCTTGGGTCTTAACGTCGGGCCTGAGACGGGGTGTCCTTACCCGCAGGGTCTAAGATCCATACCTTCGTCAGTGTGCGTGACAGATTTCTAAAGCTTTCTGCTTTTGCTTCGTCCAATTCCGAGAATATTTCCAGAACAACTTTTCAGAAATAAAAAACAACAGAAAACAGGAACTGGCTGTGTGGCATCTTGTCAATAGGTTAGTCCCAGAAAATCGATAAAAATGGCATAAAATGTATAGGAAACATGTAGCATATATTATGAAAACAACATGGAACATTAGAAATTATGGATAGGTTTAAGACGTATCAATCCTCACATCACAGTCATCCCCTCCGGTTATACCAATATCTGTCACTTCGGGGCCTCGGGTTCCGGACAATGAAATGTGTAAACAACTTGGAGGTAAGATAAAAAAAAACATAATTATCTTCATTAAAATATAACATGTTCAAATCTGAGATCATGGCACTCGGGCCCAAGTGGCAAGCATTAAGCATAACAAGTTGCAACAAAGATAGATAGCACTAAGAACAGATACTAGGCACCATGCCCTAACAATCTGGCATTATTACATGATCGATCTCATCCAATCCCTACCATCCCTCTCAGCCTACAGTGGGGATTACTCACACATGGATGGGGGAATCATGGATGGTTGATGGAGAAGTGGTGGCGATGACGATGGCGATGATCTCCTTCGAATCCCCGTCCCGGCAGGGTGCCAGAACATGAAGTTTTGATCCTGGAATTGGGTCTCGAGGTGGCGGCGGTGCTCTAGTGTCTTTCTCTGGAATATAACGAACCCCCTATGTTTTTAGGTCAGGTGGGTTAAGTAGTCGAAAGGGGGGCCTGACGGGGTGCCCGAGGCAGCCACACCATCAGGTGGCCCGGCCTAGGGGGGTCGCCACCAGGTGGTGTGGACCCTCCTGGCCCCTCTCCAGCTCATCTTCTGGCTCTGGGACCTTTTCCGAGCATTTTCCTGAAAGTTGATTTTTCTGCACAAAAACAAGACACCAGGGCAATTCTGCTGAAAAAAGCGTTAGTCCGTGTTAGTTCTATCCAAAACTCACAAGTTTAGAGGAAAACAACAACAAAAGTGTTCGGAAAAGGAGATATGTTTTGGACGTATCAACTCTCCCTTCCAATTATCGAACCACGACACTGATACTTATTGCTCTGGACACAAACTAACACTCTCCCCAATTTTCTCCACAAATTTCCAAACTGCATCCTCTTCCATTTGCACTAGTTCTTGCGGATCAATATTTGTAAGCTCGACCTCCCATTTCACAATTATATCTCTCTCAATTTTCTGCATGCTAAGATCTACTAGTGTGCCCGTTGATAGAAAGAAATTGACTATAAATTCACATGTCCGCGCAGCGCCAACATCACCACCCCGCGGGCAGCGGGAGCTAGCGGAACTGGCCAAGGACCTAATCGAACTCAAATTTAGTTGGAGAGATGCGCATTGCCGATTTAACGCATTCTTGACAGGCTCCATATCGTTCAGCCCACCCACGACCACCACAAAAAATCTATGGCCGCCGAGAACAGAGGCGACACGCTAAGATATCGACTCGAAGGGGAACAGGAATAGGACTAGGGGTGCGAAGGAACTCACCAAGAAGTCTGCTGCCATCGAGAACGTCAGATTTGCTGCCACAGAGAGGTGTAGCTCCGCCGCCACCAGAGAAGAAGGAAGCAGATGACACGGTCCGACATGCGGTTCACTCGATTCAGTTGCAAGATTAGGGGCCCACCAGTCGGAAAGATAACTGCCAGCACGTTTTTCCGAGGGGGCCATAACATAACCTCACACTCACTTAAGATGGAGATGACCGTTTTAGCGCCCAGGTCGTCCAGGGGCCATTTGTGCGCAAAAAATGTGGCACGAGAGCTATTGCAAGGAAAAACTTCGCATGCGAGCTATTGCCGGAGAGAAACGTCGCACATGAGCCATTGGTCCAGGATCGACATACGTGAGGGTACGGCTGCTGCTGCCCAGAGACGGCGGTATGTCGCCGGTGAAACTATTGCTAGCGAGAACGAGTGTGCGCAACTCAACAAGATCTCCAAAAGCAGATGGGATGCTCCCTTGGAGGCTGTTGTTGCTGAAGTCGATCTCTTGGAGATGCTTGCATTGGCCTAGGCCAGGTGGGATCTCTCCCTGGAGGGAATTGTTCCCCAGTCCTAGGATTTGAAGTTGAGAACATGCAGAGAGTTGAGATGAGATGACACCTCTGAAAGTGTTGTGGATGGGGTTGACGTTGGTGAGCCGACTCAGTAGGCCCATCTCAGACGGTATGGCACCGTGGAAGTTGTTGTGTGAGAGCTGAAGCTTTGTGAGAGCGGTGAGGTTGGTGACACAAGGTGGAATGGAGCCTGTGATTCCCTGTGATGCGAGGTCTACCGCGAAAACATGATGGGGAGGCCGTGCCCTGCAAGTGATCCCATGCCAGCTGCAGAATTATGTGGACGTGTTGTTGCTCCATGAAGCAAATATCGCGGCTGGGCCTGAGAGTTGGGACCTGAAACAAAGGAGAGCTTGTCTATCCTTTCTGGTTTCGTCGTTGCAGATAGCTAATGGCAGGCTGCGGAAGAAGACGAAGAGGTAGAAAAAGAAGACAACACCAACTGCAAAAAGACTCGAGGAAAGGCTGCCATTGTTGTGAGATGAATTTTCACAAGGGCGTTTAAGGAAGGGTGGTCTATATCTTGTAAAACATGCTAACAACTCCCTATAAATAACCGCAGTTCAATGGTATGGTATAGGAGCATCAACGCCCCCAAAAACGGATATGGTACATGAACTAGACAATGCATGCTTCTGGAGGCAAGGTGGTATTATTCAAAAACAATGGCCCGCTTGGATTAGTGGGAAGCCTGCCTAAAATTTGGGCGGAAAATTCCGCCGGCCGGTAGTTCCGGGGCCATGAGGGCGGAAACTTGTGGGCTGCTGGCACCGTTTCTCCGGGACATGAAGAACGGAGAGGATATGAGTGAGAGTGAAGGTCTTTTGGTGATAAGATGGGCTTAGGAGAGAAAACCAAACTGATAGAGGAGATACAAACATAAGCTTGCAAGATGATGCGTAAAAGCCTAGCTTAGGTGTTTTTCCCTCAAAGAGATCCCAAAGAGAAAAACACAAAAAGATATTTAGAAAATAAAGGTCCAATAAGAACCAACTCCTCAAATGAGAAGGTTGGTGGCCCTAGCCACCATGTTTGAGTGTTTGTCTTGGAGCCGCAAAGATGTATCTTAGGACCAAAATAATACTCGTCATTGAATCACAACAAGTCACAAAATGACTATGTGTGGGTTCGATTTATGCATAATAGAAGGAGTGTTGACTCATGAATTGAGTTACGCTCCCCCTATGTACATCCATACACCTAAACAAGAATAGAACGTATAGTAGAGGTAGTCATGCAAGGTTATCAAGCGAAATTAGATGAATCTATGACATTTAGCTCATTCCTCAAAGATAAAAACCTTGGTTTACCAGGGCCTTCATGAAGATATCGGATCCTTGGTGGACACATAGAAGAGATCAATATCACCCTTCTCAACATGATGCCAAATGTAGTGATGACGAATCTCAATATGCTTCGTCTTGGCATGTTCAACAGGATTGTAGGCAATCTTGATAGCGCTTTCATCATCACATAGAAGAGGCACTTAGTCAGTATTACTTAAATTTTGCCTCATCCATAGCAATTGAGCCTCAGCAACTTGCCGCGGAGATGTACTCGGCTTCAGTGGTGGAGAGAGCAATACAATTTTTCTTCTTGGAAGACCAACACACCAAGGAGCAGAAAATAAATTGGCTAAAACCTTGAACCCTTTGGGAACCAAAGACCAAAATTTGGGGTTTAGACTAAACATCGAAAGATTTGTTTAACCGCTTGACAATGACTTCCCCTAGGGGATGCTTGAAACCTTGCACACTTACCAACACCATACATGATATCCGGTTTGGATGCACAAATGTAAAGCAAATAGCTAATCATGGAGAGGTATACCTTTTGATATAGCTCTTTACAATCAAGATTTAGATTCAAGTCCATGGTGGTGAACATTGGGGTCTTGATAGGCATGGCATCATGAATTTTGAATATTTTGAGTAGGTCTTGGTATATTTAGCTTGCTTGATGAATGTTCCTTCTTGATATTGATTGATTTAAAAGCCAAGGAAATACTCCAACTCCCCCATCATGGACATCTCAAACTTGTCGGTCAATGACTTGCAAAATTCATCATTGAAGAACTTGTTAGTATATCTAAAAAAAATAATGTCATCCCCATAGAGTTGACATATGAACAAGTCACCTCCAACTCTCTTTGTAAAGGAGTGGGATCGATTAAACCAACGTTAAACCCATGATCTACTAAAAACTATTTAAGGTGTTCATACCATGCACGTGTTGCTTGTTTAAGTCCATAGATCACCTTATCAAGTTTATAGACACAATCGGGATGGTTAGTATCCTTGAAACCGGAGGTTGCTTGAGATTCATCATGCTTGGCTTCAAGACAATATTGATCCTCGAGCGCTTCATACACCTTTTTTGTCTCAATGAAAGATACAAAAGCATGATGAGTACTAAAACTCGCCAATTTCCTACGAGTGACGACCCTTCCTCGAACTTGACCAAGAATCTTGTCTTTCAAGTGCTCAACAAGCTCAAGGTTACAAGCTCTTCTCTTTTCTCTATGAGCAACCATCTCATTCAAGGTTTCTTGAGATATATATTGATCATCACCTTCATAATTTGAGACTTGTCCATCTTGAACTTGGACTTGAGCATCGGTTCGTGAAGAGTCACCATTAGGTTGAGTAATCTCCATAACAGATGGATCTTGTTCTTGTCCTTGTTCATTAGCTTGCCCGCTTGATGCTTGTTCTTGGATAGCTTGTGTGCCATTTGGTGTAAGTGATGGCTCACCTTGAATAGAGCAGTCCTTCTCCTTCCGCCAAAAGGTGTCTCTCAATCGGAATTTCTTCACCAATCCCCATTCTTCTTATGACGATAGAAGGAATTTCATCACCTATAACACCTTGATCTATGCGCCCCCCTTGGGAGCCATTATCCTCATCAAATGTCACATCTATAGATTCTTCAACTTGTTCGGTGGACTTGTTGTAGACTCTATAGGCATGATAATTTGTGTCATATCCAATGAAATTACCCTCATATGAAGGCTCATACTTTGATAACCGATTACCTTTCTTGCGAATAAAGCATTTGCACCTGAAGACTTTGAAGTAGGACGTCCGTCTTCTTGCCAATGAGAATCTCATATGGAGTTTTTTTTCCAATAGTTTGCGAATATATAACCTATTAGTAGCATGAGATGTGTTGGATACAGCTTCGGCCCAAAAGTTATATGGAGGAGAGAATTCTGCAATCATGGTCCTTGCCGCATGCATAAGAGTCCAGTTCTTCCTTTCCGAAACACCATTTTTAATGTGTGTAAGGAGTGGAATATTTATGAGCAATTACCTCATCATTAAGAAACCCCTCAATTGTGTAGTTCTTGAAACCAATGCCACTTTCACTCCGGATTGACATGATATTTGCATTGTGTTGGCGTTTAGCTAGAGTGATGAAATCAATGACACTTTGTTGTGTCTCACTTTTTCTCTAGAAGAAGTATACCCAACAATATCTTGAATTGTCATCAACAATCACCAAGCAATATTTCTTTCCACCAAGACTATCATAATATAAGGGACCAAAGAGATCCAAATGAATGAGCTCAAGAATTCTTGTGGTGGTGGTGTTGGTCTTACTTCTATGGGTTCCTCCATGTTTCTTTCCAAAGGCACACGGGCTACACACATAATCTTTAGCATACTTAGCATTGATTAGTTGTAGAATGTGACCACCACTTTGGAGATCATGTAAAGTCCTCATATTGGTGTGGGCTAAAGAGTGATGCCAAATCCATCACACATCAACTTTAGCCATTAGGCATGTCGCGACACACATGTATCCTTTTGAGAAGTACACTACACACATGTCGTTCTCGACAACCTAACAAATGATACTTTAAGAGTATTTTCCGAAGTGATAATCACATTTTCTTTATTAAAGTAATTAAGACCGCAATATGTAAGTTGAAGAACATACATTAAGTTATAGCTAAGGGACTCAACAAGGAGGACATTCTCAATAGATAGATCATTGAGATAACCACCTTTCCTTGTCCCAGTAACTTAAGCTTGGAGTCACCAATCATGACACAATTGAGGTAAGTTTAAGGAAGATTAAGATTACTAATTGCACCATTTCTTCCGATCATATGTTGGGATGCACCACTATCCACTATCCATCTCCTTGACCCGGAAGCACTTACCTACAAGGAATCAATTCTTTGGTTTAGGTACCCATCCTTGAATGGGTCCTCTCTTGTTAGTAACAAGGGTCTTGGGAACCCAAATATACCAATAATAATCATCACCATATGAGGTACCAACATATTTATCATAAACATGACCATCTCTAGATCTCATAAGAACATAAGATGGGTTATATTTTTCGGCAAATTCATTGTGACTGGAATTATTACTAGAATACACGTTGCTACTAGAAGCCTCACGACCAAAAATGGTGTTGTTATCCTTTTTCCGTAGTCATCTCCCCATCCTTCACATATGCAATATTTTTGGAAGGGGGAGTAGACTTCGTCTTCCTGGACTTCTTCTTCTTTGACTTTGCAACGAACCCAAGTCCTTCTTTCCCATTTTTAACCTCTTGAGACATCACAAGGGTTATTGAGAACATTCTCACTTGCTACAAGATTATTTGGAGCACAAGGGTCTCTTGAATAAGCAACAACAATAGTAGAGGAAGTAGACATAACTATTTATTAGAATGTTGAGCTAGAAGTTGATCACAAGACTTCTTGAGTTTTCCATGAATATCCTCAAGAGACATGAACTCCTTTTTTTTTTAGTTTTTCATGTTCCTCAACAAGTCTACCGTTAGATATTCCTAGATCAAGTTTGTCATGCTCGTAGTTTTTAGAAAGAGTAAGAGATGACTCATTTTATCTCCTAACTTTAGATAGGAAAAGAGAATAGATTTCTTCTAAACTACAAATATTATCCTCAAGACAAACTCTACAAGATTTTTCCTCCTAAAAGGACTTAGCAAGATCCTTATATTCATTTGTAAGAGCACCATTATGACTTTCCAAAGTCAAGATGAACTCTTCCTTTTCGTCAACAAGAGTGTTGTCCGCATCAAGTTTCTCTAGAAGAGCATCTACATTTATTCTATTTTTGCCTTCAAGATTAGACAACCATAAGTCCAATTATTTAGTCTCATCATCCTCATAATTAGACTTTTTTACAAAATTCAACAAGAAGGGAGCAGCATAAATGATGGGCTTGGAGATGTAGTTACCATTGAGGCTTTTTCCATGAGACCTTTAGGTCGGATAGGCGGATTTTCATTGGGAGATTCAAATAAGGAGGATGTTGAAGAGGATGATGTATCTATAGATATGTGTGCCACACCTGCAACTTCATGTTCGTACATGTATATCTCCAAGGTGGGGTCTTCATGAACATAAAGAGCCTTTGGTGCTCTTCTTGCAAAGTTGTTGTTTGGAGGAGGCAAGGTCTTGTATTTACGGAAGAGCTTCCGATTATTCTGTTCTCTTGACTAAAATTGACACTCCTTGATAAAGTGGTTTGGTCTTCCACAATTATAGCATGTTCTTTGCCGCTCGCCCTTGGGCCTAAAAACTTTGTTTCTTGGAGGCCTAGGACCACCCGCCTTTCTTGCTTCTCTTTTCTTCCAATAGCCTTGAGTGGTTAGACAAATGAATTTATGGAGTCCTTTGTACACATCATCATCACTATCATCATCATACTCTTGAACAATCTCAACCCAAGATACTGCTTTTGACTTCAAAGCGAGGTTGGGATTTTTTTTCATTCCTCTTGAGCAGGCAAGGGATCATCCGCACTCTTGTGAGCTAGAGATAGCAATGAACTCACTAAGCACATCAATAGAGTTGAGAGACTTGTAGTACGATCTTGTTAGGATGGTTGTGGAGAGATTGTTCTCGAAGAGGGTGATGGGTTTGAAAATTTCCTTTTGATCCATTCATCACTAATCTCTTCTTTTCCAAAGTCCCTCGATTCTTTGGCAAGAGTAGTAAGCCTTCTATAGAGATCTCCAGGATACTCATCTTCATGCATGACAAAGGTTCCGGCCTTGTCAAGGGCAACATCATACTTGGAGGATTGGGTGCTCTCATTGCCTTGGAAAAAAGTGTTGACACTATCCCAAGACTCCTTTGTGGCGGTACATCTACGAGCGTGAGTAACATACTCTCAAGGGAAAGCCTTTTGGATGATGTGAAGAGCGGTGTTGTTGAGTTGAGACTCGACGTCCTCTCTTGGAGTCGAATTTCTTGGGTCATGAGGACGAAATCCATGAGTAATACTTCTCCATAGAGAATTGCAAGATCCTGAAATATGAGACTCCATATCAAACTTCCACATAGAGAATTCGTTAGTGTTAAGCATGGGAGGTGGTCGAACATTAAGAATGTGTGGCATAGAACAATAGAATGAATCGAGTCAAAGCTAGAAGGTGGTGGACATTTTGTATAGGACCTCAGATCATTAGCCTTAGAAGACTTGGAGCCTTTTGTCTGATACATTTTCGCTTTTGCTTTGTCTTACTACTTGGTTGGGCGAAAATCTCTCTCAACTTGGTCAAGGTCTTCGGGGTTTTCCCCATCCTCCTCTTCCCTGTTGGGGAGTTCAAGAGATTCCTCGTACTCCTTAGATTTACCCATCAAGAGTTGCATCATCTTCTTCATTCAGAAACTTCCGAACTAGACTAGAGCTAACATTGGATAGGTCGGACTGGATGGTTCAAACCGTAGCCTCTAGGTTAGATATAGTACTGGTCACTTTGGCCATTTCCTCCAAATAAGGATAACTCATGTCGACCATATTTCTCTTAGGCAGTTAAGCCTTGTATAAAATACAAGGCTCTGATACCAACTGAAAGTAAAAGTATGGTTACTAGAGACAGGGGTGAATAGGTGACTACTAATTTTTTGGTTGTTTCTTTTTCGTTTGGCTAAACAAAATAAATCACAAGGTTGACTAGATGTGCAACTTAATTAACAACCTATATGATACGATACAAAGTACGCAATGGAAGGAATATAAAATCACAAAATAAACCACAAGTCTAAACTAGGATATAAGGATATGTTTCTCGTAGTTCCTTCCCAAGATAAGTACGTCCACGTTTGTGAGATCCTGGCACAGGGCTCAATAGGATTAATAGGATACTCATATCAACAAGTTGCAACTTCTTTTCCGAAAGCTCATCTTGAAAGAACTCCAGTGTTAAGCGTGATTGGCCTGGAGCAATTTGAGGATGGGTGACCGACCAGGAAGTCCTTCCCGGGTGCGCATGAGTGAGGACAAAGTGCGCGGGAAAGACTAGTGTTGATCTGTGGGGGCCAGTCTAGAGATCCTAGAGAGCTACCAGGGGTGACAGCCGCCGGCTACGAGGTGGCCGGGGTGTTACATTTGGTATCAGAGCCGACCCTCGCGGTTACCCGGGCGTGTGCGGGTCAGTGGGTGGACATGTGGGACATGTGCCGACACTGGGCGCACAGACGAGTGCCAAGAGGGGAAGTTCCTGGACTGTAGGTTGACCGACGAGGGCGTCGGTCTTCTAAGGGGGGAAGGATGTGAGATCCTGGCACAGGGCTCAATAGGATTAATAGGATACTCATATCAACAAGTTGCAACTTCTTTTCCGGAAGCTCATCTTGAAAGAACTCCAGTGTTAAGCGTGCTTGGCCTGGAGCAATTTGAGGATGGGTGACCGGCCGGGAAGTCCTTCCCGGGTGCGCATGAGTGAGGACAAAGTGCGCAGAAAAGACTAGTGTTGGTCTGTGGGGGCCAGTCTAGATATCCTAGAGAGCTACCAGGGGTGACAGCCGCCGGCTACGAGGTGGCCGGGGTGTTACAACGTTGGAGAGGTGATGATCCACCTAGGCACTCCAATAGCCCTGAGGTGCACAGCTTATTCTCCTTGAGCTTATCCGGTGAGGGAGATGCTCATTTCCACTACGAGGTTGACTTGAAGGCGTTGACCAAATCTTAACACAAGGTTGAGGCTATTCCACAACTTAATTGAAGGCTCTCAACAATCCGAAGCATCTTGCAACAAGGTGGAAGCTCCAAGCATTAGGGTTACTCTAGGGTTACAAGGCACCCAAGAGATTTCAAGATCCACAAGGGAAATATAGGGGGGTTTTATTTCAGCTCGATGAAGATGTAGATCTAGGTCTTCTCTATCAAATCCTTGAAGGGCATCAAGTTTGGGTGGTTGAGGAGGGAGATCTAGGCATTAAGAGCTTTGCATTAATGGATGAGAGAGAGGAGTGGACGAGTAGCTCCTCCAAAGGAACTGGATGAGTATTTTTTTTATAGGTCCTCCTGAGATCTAGCCGTTGCAGCTGACGGGGGGGCGGAACTTCCCGACCATTTAGCCCAGAAGATTCCGAGGGCCCGAAGTTTCCGGGGTGAATTGGAAACATCTGAATCAAAGTTCCAGACCCCCATCCGTGAGCAAAGTCGCTAGGGACTTAGCCTAAATTCTCCAGGCCGAAAGTTTCCGGTCCGAAACCCCCGGAACTTCCGGTGTAGAGAAACTGGAACAACAATAACAATGTTTCTCCGGTCTTCTCTTCTCTTTTGATCTTTCACTTGAAGTGGTTGTCAATTGTCTTAGTTCTTCCATTGTGAGTATCTAGAAATACTTAAACATACGGTTAAAACACTAATGCGGTGTCATTAACACCCAAAACTAGAGATTCACTTTCACCAGGGCGACCGAAGGAGCCAACTCTATCGTCGCCAGAACCCAGGCCAACGATCTCCCCTTCCGCCGCTGCTGTTGGCGCCGGCCACGATGGCGGCAGCCATGCTGGCCGCGGGACCCGGTGCCAAAGGGCTCTGGGGGCGGATGGGGCAACGATGCGTGGTGGCCGATGAGGCGGCATCAACGCGGCGTGGATGTGCGGAGGCGGTGTCACCCTCTATGGCCTAGGCCAGCGATGGATGGTTGTGGTGGCTGTGGATCTAGAACCCGCCTAGATCCATCTCAAGCATAAGCCGAAGGTGCGATATGGGGGCAACGAGGAGGCTGCGTTGTTGGTGTTCCAGCCAGCTGCGGGGTTGTGTGGTGTGGCTGCCTGTGAAAATTGCACCAGCTTCGGCCATGGCGGATGATGGAGGCGTCTTTGACGTCGTTTCCATTTCGTGGCGTCATGGTTGCAGTCTGCGTCACCTAACATGGGCTGCTCCGGGGGAAACCCTAAATCTGGTTACCCGGAATGGATGATGGTGGCGCCTTCATGTCGCTCTCCCTCTCGTGTGTATCATTTTTTTATCAATTGTCTATAGGGGAATATGAAGTGGTGTTTCATCTACTGCATCGACGACGACAGGTCTCGACGGCATGGTGCCACGGGGTCTCGGTGTTGCAAGCAGGATGATGGATGCGTGCAGTGAGGTGGTGATGTTTAGTGTCATGGCGGTGTCGACGACATGTCTGACATTGTGAATGCCCCGATACCTGTCATGAAGACGGATGAGCGGAAGACGGCGGCGGCAACTTCTGGAGCATTTACATCGGTGTAAGCTGCGGTGCGCTAGGCTAATAGTGCCCGTTCCTCGCTGACGGGCGGCTTGGTGAGGCCTTCGGCGTTTTGATGATATGTGTCGGTGTGTTCTTAGCGCATTCGGCCCAGTGCTTGGCCACCCCCTTCATCGGTCTTGTAGGTAGCGAGCCGTCGCTAGGTTGATGGCTTCAATTTTAGTCGATTGATGTATTTTTTTTTAAGTAGTCGATTGATGTATTTATTTGGAACACATGGTGGTTTCTATTTTATTATTAATAAAAACCCGACTGCGTGGGGCTGCGCTAGAACTCCATGTAAAAGAAAAAACACTTATCTCACGTTGCTTAGGTTATAGAGCCAAAGAAACATCGGCCTATGGGTGGATGTTAGAGTGTAGTCTCTCACCTTCTCCTCGCTTAGATTGAGCTAGCATTCGCGTGAAATAGATGTTGCACTTGCACACAACGTAAATAAAATTATATAGAGTAAAAACATCCGGTCCTCTTCTTTGGCTTTTCTCTCTATCAAACATGGAGGTATATTTCTAGAGGAGTATTGCAAGATATATATTTTTTTAACATGAGATGATGGTTTCTATTGCAACATTAGGCGTAACTTATCATGGTGATATTTTTACTGTAAATATCAGGAACAACGAGATAATACCCCTTTCGTTTTATTTTCCATAATATGAAGCGCGAAAATGTAAAACTACACTATGGCCGACTGATAGACATTATATACCAATTTGACGGTGAAAAATATGACCGATTCCCAGCCTAGCATCGGTCGGCCAACGTCTAGAGTCAAGGAAAAATATGCGATTATTGGTTAGTTAACCACCGCCGGGGCTATGTCGATGTCCGAGTATTTTTTCCAACTGGGTTAGCCCCTTTCTATTACTCGCATAATAGAAATAACAAGTTCTTACAAGAAAGATCACATGGATAGAAAGGGACAGGAAATGAGTCCAGCTAGAAAAGGGGTACCAAACAGGAAACCCGATGTGAATGTTCGCCCTCGAACATCCCTACGGGGCAAAAACCTGATGATATAAATCCCCTCTAAACCTAACCAGAGAAAAAACAAACGAGGTTCAAACCAAAAAATACAGGAGTCTCGCAACCGGTCTATAAAAGACCTACAACCGGCACCAGAGAACAAAAAATACAGCGAGAGCTCATCATCCCTTCAGCAGGAGGACACCGCCAGCCATCATAGGTGCAGTAGCTTCTCCCGATGATCTCACTCCAGCAAAGCTCATCGCCATCTTCTTTAGCTGTGACACATCCTCATTGATCACCTCTTTGTCACCTTTGGGGTAGAGACATGCCCAGTACACCAAATACGAACACACCGTGAAGACAATAGTAATAGGATTGATCAACACAAACTTGTCAAAAGTCACTTTATTTCTCATTGTCCAAATTGACCAACAAACCTCCGAAATAACCAGGTTATAGAAATTCTTCCCCCTGGCCAAAAAGCATAACACCAAGCATAACATTGCCACAAGGAATTTGGCAAGGTTTGAGTTCCCAAAACAGCTCCCACCATTCCCCATACAGTTTTAGCCGTGGTACAAGAAAAAAACAGGTGGTTTCTAGTTTCTATGTTTGTAACAACCCAATTTTTGGAAGACAGAAAAAACTTGTTTTCAATAACCCAAAAATCAGGGCCAACAAAAACTTTTTAATATGTTTGACTAATGCTTGTGTTTCTTTTCTTTTTGCTTGTTGTTTGTGTTTGTGTTTGTGTTTGTGTCTGTGTTTGTTAACACCTGACATTAAAACCAATGATAATAACTTTCTTAAAACACAACCCTTGTGACCAAGGCATCACAAGAAAGCTTATCATCTTCATCCATCACACTCTTTTGGTAAAAACCTTTTTGAAAATGTTTTGATTTGAGAAGAAATCCAAAGGCCAAGTTTTGAGAAAAACAAAAGAGAATTTCCAAAACTATATGAAAAGTATTTTGGAGCTAATCATCTCCAACCTGGTTTCAACCAATATGTTTTTGCAAGTATTTCAAAAACTCCTTCTCACTTCCTTCTTTTGCAAAAACAATAAGAGGGGACTATGTTACCCCTGTGTTTTACCTCAATTATATTATTTTGAAATAACAACTTTTGAGCTGAACTTCTTTACAAAATCCTCTTGTCATGGTATGTCTTGATCACTACCTATAATTAACACTTGAGAAAAACACCTGGAAAATTAAATTGAAGAACTCAGTTGGTTGAGTGATCTTGTGTGACTTGTTATTTTATCTTCTTGTGGTGTGATCTTATCTTGTGTTTGCTTGAAATATTTATTCTTGTTTGTTGATTAATTTGTGCTGTTATAATAAAATAAAACCTATTAATAACCAGATCATGCATCTATATCATATTCCATCACATGTCCATTTTATCCTCTGTTTTCCTAAAAACTTCCAACTTTGGAGACATGCTCTTATGTCCTATTTTCTTCTATTCACAATGCATCATCATAAATATCTTTGTATATATCTATTATATCTATCAAAGTTGTTAATTTGGATATTGAAACCCTTTGGTATCATCTCTCAAAGTCCTTTAGAAGGCATCCCTAAATATTGATCATATTCATGTTATCTTGATGCACTCTTTCTGTGTTGCTCAAAAACCACTCCTCTTTTGTTTTCAGGCCCAATGAACCTACCCTTTTCATCCCCATGACCTATACATCACCTTCATGTGGTCCAATTATTTTCAAAAACCATTTGATTATTTATCTCTCATGGTTTTTAAACTATTAAATAAACTCCTGTTTTCACCATTTTTCCACTTGGTGCCTCAAATATTTTCAAAAGAGTTGTTTATTAAAAATCACTTTTGAGATCTATATTATATACTCTATCATCCCAACTCAAAAATATTTGTTTTAAAAGCATTTTACTATTTATTATTTTCCATTTTTCAAAAGGCCAGAAATGGATTTTAAAATATTTTGTGAAGAAAAGTATTTCCTAAAATCTTGGAAAAATTACCCAACATGCCTATGGTCATGTGGGACTTATTTGTAGAAAAACATTTGCAAGTTGTTCTGAAAATTTTGGAGAAAACATTTAAAAACAGTTTCTGCCATTTTTGAATTTCCAAAATTTTGTGAAAGAAATGTTTTTAGAAAACTTTGAGACCACCATCCATAGACTCAATTTTTCATCCTCTATCCATTGGTCACAATTTCTCACATATGTTTCATTCAAATTTGTGGTGAAAACAATCAAAAACTACTGCTGGTTACTCTGGACATGGTTGAGTTCTTGCATGTCCTAGCCAATGTTCTGAGGGGTAGAAAATATCTATCCTCACCTCCTAGACATGGTCTAGCTGATCCACCCTCTCTCTCTCTCCCTCTAGCTCAGCCAACAACTAAGGGACAAGGATGGTGAGCACCCCTCCTTCTCACCCCCACCTCCTCTGTCCAAACCAGGAGCTGCCCTTGCGCCACGAGACCCTCTAAGCATCGTGTGAGCTCCCTGGCAAAGCCCCTCCCTCTCTGCTTGTCCCCTTCTTCCTATCCCGTGAGCTGGCCGTGGCGCCCAGAACGCCCGCGCCACGTCGCTCGTGTTCCAACACCTGGGCTTCATGCCGATCTTCACGGGCTAGACTACAAGCTCCGTGAGACTCCCAGGAACACACCCGTGCTCTCCATTCTCTCCCTCTCGGTCTCCTTCTTCCTTCCTTCGCCGTCGAACACCTGCGGGTGCGGGCAATGCCACTCCGCTCCCGCTCACCTCGACCCTCCTCCTCCAAATCCCTGTCGCCTGGAGTACCTCCTGACCACGGTGAACCTCCATGACCCTATCTCCGCCCTTCATTGCGCTCGAGCAAGCGAGCCCGTGTCCGCCATGGTCGCCGAGCATCAAGCTCTGTGGATAGGCATCCCCGAGCCATCCTATTGCTGTCCACCGTGCCACACCACTCGCCCTCCTTCCTAATTGCATTTCTGCGTCAAAATCCCCCTCGATTGCTCCCTCGGTTATTGAGATCCGGCACGGTCTTCCCGCCGGCGAGCACGTCCTCGAGTCGCCGCTAAAGGACTGCTCCGACCTCACCATTCAATCCCTTGCATTCCCCTTGATCTCTTCCTGCCCTTGCTCACCTTACTTCTTTATTCTTACTATCGCAGGGGAGCCGCCATGAGAGGCCTAGGTCAGCCGCCGCCGCACCCCACCGAGGAGCTTGCTCGGGCCCTCCTTTCACCAAATTGGTGCGGGCAATCAGCGGGCGCGGCGATGTGGAACCCTCCGGTGCCTTCCTCGTTTCCATATGGTGCCGGGAGCTCCCTACGGCGTGATTCCGGCGAAGCTCCGCCGTAGACCGCCACCTCCTCTGTTTTCCGCCGCCTGGAAATGGTCACCGCCGGCCTCGACGACGCGGCCCCTCCAGAGACGTTGGATCCGCATCCAACGGATCTGTTTGAACCATGGAACATTGAATCTAGGCCGCTGGTTTCCGATCGGACGGCGGCATACCGATTCGGCAGCGCGCGCTCACCACTGGGCCGGCCTGCCCCTGTGCGGCCCGATATCTTCAGATCTGGCCCATTGCCGTTTTTGTTTCTGCAGGTTGAATTCTTTTCTTACAGATCTGTTTCTCCCTGTTTACTTTAAATCAAAACAAAAATGCTAACAAGTGAATCTTGCCAAACTAAAAATCACAGTACTAGATATACAAAATCTTAACCACCTTCAACTTGTAGATCTGTATTTTGAGCAATATTTTAGGAGAAATAAAATAAATGGCAGAGACACTCATGAACACCATTTCTTTAATAACTTGAGTTTTAGGTATCCAAAACATGCAAACTAAACTGTTCTGAGTAGCCCTTGATAATGTCTATCTGTGACAATTAACCTTGTGTTGACTTGAGTTGTTGATTGAAAATGACATGCATGTCAATTTTAGGCCAGAGAGCACTTCTGTGAATTGTTTGATTTTATTGGTGATGAGTTTTGAAGTGAATCCAATTGGGTTAGTTTGCTAGTGACTAGGAGCACCTTATACTAGATTTTCATGATGTTAGGAGTTACAGAATAGGATTGGTGCAATATTTAGTGTTTAACCATTTTCTGCATATTATTTCTATGCCTTTATTAAATGGTGTGTTATATTGTTTTTGTTATATAAGTGATTACTAGCATGTGTAAGGTATCAATACATGTTTTATTTGTGTTTTGAGTATGCCATTATCATGTTAGGGAAATGGGTGTGGAAAGCCATGTTTGTTATGGTTTTATTCTCATAGGGTGTTTTTCCTAGTAATAATAGATTAAATTATGTTATTCTTCATAATGGTATGATAAATTGAATAAATGCTTTAGTCTTTTTTTCCATAGCATATCTACTGTTATTCTAGCATATTATACCTTCTTGCATGCTTGAGTGAGCTCTAGGTCAAATTGTCATGTTTTGTTAGTATTAGATGTTTTTCTGCCATAATAGTTATTTGCATGCTTAGTTTTGATAAATTGTTTAGGTTGTTATTTTCATATTACTAGCATGTATAGGCGTTGTTTTCTCTGTTATTTGGATGCCATCATACATATCCATCATGTTAGAATAAATCATGATTAATGGTCTCTTATGGTTATGCATGTCTGCTTGCCTAAATAGCCTTTTTCATGTCTAGTTTTAATAGTGTTTTGCTCCATGATTACTTTCATGCATTGAGTGATGCCATGGTATTTTTGGTACTGTTTTGTCTCTGTTATTAGGTTGCTTAGCTACTGGTTATATTAATTCTCCATGATTAGAAAAGCATGTGTTACTTTGAGCTTGTAGTATTGCTTGTTATTACTTTCCTATGCATGCGTATGTGTTCCTAGGTTGTTTTCTTGTTATTTTGCTCATCCTCATGAATGACCAGAGAGTCATTTAACCTTATATGAGCATGATATGAGAGTGGCACACCCACTGGACTCATGCCATTTTGGTTGAGGATCCATAACACCAATTCTAGTGTTATCCGTGTGTATTGTCTGTGCCTGTTTTGCTTGTTGGTGTGCACCCTAGTAATATTGTTTGTGAGTATACTTGTTTGATGAAATGCTTGCTGTATGTTTACTTTTTGTAAAATGCTTGCCTTTGTTTGGTTCTGATTGGGTGTTTTCCTTTTTGTGTTTACGACGTTAGATAACGAAGATGGTATTATTTCCCGGAGAGGTTTTTATTGCAACTCTTGTTTATTTCAAGAGCAAGACCAAGACCAGTGCCAAGGCAAGCCATTCTAAATGCTTGATGTTGTTTTACTTATCATTATCTATCATGCATGTTTTACTTCTGTAGTTTTATAAAAGTTTGTTTCAAAAACTATTGTTTTAAGTGGACTATACCACTATTTATTTTATGTATCTAATAAGTTATATCCACTATATAATCTTGGTGTTACCAAGCCCTTTAGATATTTTAGTATCATCACTTAATCAACTTAAGTCCCCTAGTGGGCATTTTAACTTGATGTTTTTGGAAAAACAAAAGCTTGGAAAAACCCCGAGGAAAGGTGGGACCTTGTCCGAGGGAGGTTTGTGAAGAAGGAAATGTTTTCGACTTGTTCTTCCAAAAATGACACATAACCTAGTCTTCGCCGGACAACCAAGCCGTGCTGCCACATTACCCCAATATGGGAACGGGGTCTAGCTAATTGCTTGTCGGTGTTAGTCCGTGTCTACCTCAAAGTGCTATAGGGGTTAGAGTCCCCCGAACCGAATTGTCGTCGGGAGGGAGAAACGGGACATTCACAGTGTGGGATTAAGTTCACTACCGGTTGCAGCAATTGGGTCTCCTGCCATGGCGGCGTGTTGTCAGGGGAAACCGGATCGATACGGCTGACTCACTCGGTGCCGGGGAGAACAAACCCATTTGAAGAGGTAGTCATTTACTAGCACTGACATAGTGGATGGTTAGGACCAGTTATCCGATGTTTGCATACTGTCTCGGACAGTCCGTGGTTGTTCACGGCGGATGTACTGGATCTTGTGGATTGTGTACACCTCTGCAGAGTAAAACTATTCAGAATAGCCGCGTCCTCGGATATGGACAGTTGAATGGCCATGTAGCTAGCATTGTGTCAATGTTTTCAAAAAGTTGGAAAAGTGTTTTGGAACTTGTACCTGGGAGGTACGTTGAAAGGGAATGATTGTACCTTTGAGGTACCGGATAAATGATGATCTTAAAGATGTGTTTTTCCAAGAAGTTTTGCAAAGAGAAATGTTTTCTTTATCTAGAATGTTTTATCAAAACCTTGTGGACATGCTTTATCTACAAGAGAAATGAATTATCTTTTGAAGTATCTTCTTCAACAAAGGAGAATAAAACTTGTGCAACTATGATGAGTCTTAAATTCATCATGGCTAGTTGAGCCCTAATTAGAGCCTTCCTACCACCTTTATATCTGCATACTTGCATGTTTAGCTTTCATTTAGGGTGACTTGCAGGAGTACATTCAAACGTACTCATGTATGGTTTCGTCCCTGGCTATTGTCTTAGCCAGACTTTGAGCAGAAACCCGGAGAACCTGAAGAAGATGGAGTCGCTGACGGCTATGCGAACTAGGAACGTCTCCGAGTCAGTAGCCTGTAGGTAGTCAAGGCGTGACTTGGGTTTACCACGAGTGTGTTTTGCAGTCTTCCGCTGTTTTTGGTGTGTGTTCCTGCCCTGCGTGGCAGTTGTTTTCAACTGAGTCAAGTGACCAGTTGTGTAAGCCGTGTATTCGTGTAGTGGATGTTGTAATCTGAAATGCCAACTCGAGTATGTTGTTCACGACTAACTGATCATGGGATCGTGAATGTATGCATACTGGAGGTCTCGGACTGCTAGTCTAGGGTCCCCACAATGTTTCCACAAAAAGAACAAACAGGGTTCCTAGGACACTTCCTCTTTTTCATATTTTCCCTAGTAAGCACAACATCTTGTAACAGTTGCCACATGAAATAATTTTCAATGGGACTTTCGTTTTCCGCACCCAACTATAATTAGGCATAGCCACAGTGTTTTCTAGTAATTTGTAGACATATTTTGTAGACAATTTCCCATTCTTATTGTACTTCCAAAAGAACTCATCGGTAAGAATCACATTGCCAGATTTCTCCTGTATTGACTCCCACTGTTCTCTAAGTTCAGGAAATAAACGTCTTCTAAATGTCAACCCAAAGTTTCTAATAGAACACTCGGCAAAGGAAATATACTATTGTTGACAAATATTGAACAATAAAGAATAGGTAGTTGTCAGAGGAGTACAATCCAACCAGGGATCGTGCCAAAATCTCACCAAGTCACCTTGTTTCAATATGACACTCCTCCCCACCATATATACCTTTTTTACT
Source organism: Alopecurus myosuroides (assembly GCA_028641055.1). Classification (NCBI taxonomy): domain Eukaryota; kingdom Viridiplantae; phylum Streptophyta; class Magnoliopsida; order Poales; family Poaceae; genus Alopecurus; species Alopecurus myosuroides. The sequence continues at coordinate 74,386,060 of CM054061.1, read as the reverse complement.
TTCATCGAATTGTTCCACGCCGGTGAGGCATTGAATCTCACCTCCACATAAGCTACAGGTTTATTTCTAAGGTATTTCTCAAGTCTTTAACTCCCAAACCCCCTTTATTTCTCGATCTAGAAATTCTCCTCCATTTTACCATATGATACTTTCTCTTCTTATGAATACCTTGCCAGTAAAACCTCCTCATATGTTTGTTCAATTTCTCAACATAGTTTTATTCAACAAGAACATAGACATATAATAAGAAGGCAACCCTGATAAACAAGCTTTCAATAAGGTTAGCCTGGCACCAGAGGAATCAGACCCACAAATCCAAGCATCAAGTTTTTTGATAAATTTCTTATCTAGAAATCCCAATCAACATTTTTTTAACTGGCAAATGTCATTGGCATGCCTAAATATTTCATAGGTAAATTCTCAATTTGACAGTTAAACATTTCAGCATAGAATTTAGAAGTATCATTATCTCCACCCACATTACACTACTAGAAAAATGGCTATAGGTGGATTAGCATCAGCGGCGCACCATCATTTTGATGTGCCACTGATATGGTTGGCATCAGTAGAGCACGGATACATGGTGTGCCACTGATACGTGGCACCCATGTATGTCCATTAGTATCAGTGGTGCATCAGTGCATGGTGCGCCATTGATTCTCCATAGCATCAGTGGTGCACGGTGCCCTGGTGCGCCACTGAAACTAATGGTCATACATGGGTGCCAGGTATCAGTCGCGCACTGCACGGTGCGCCACTGATGCTATGGAGCATCAGTGGCGTACGCGCACTGGTGCGCCACTGATACTAATGGACATACATGGGTGTCAGGTATCAGTAACGCACCGCGCACTGGTACGCCACTTGTACTAATGGATATACATATGATGTCAGGTATCAGTGGCGCACTAGTAAGTAGTGCGTCATTGATGCTCTGGTCAATGTATAGTCAAACTATGCTCAAACTATTCAAATAGTGGTCAATGTATGGTAAACTATTCAAACTCTAGTCAATGTATGGTCAAACTATGGTCAATGTGTGGTCAAACTATGGCCAATGTGTGGTCAATGTATGGTCAAATTATTAAAACGCTGGTCAAACTATTCAAACTATGGTCAAACTATGGTGAATGTGTGCTCAATGTATGGTCAAACTATTCAAACTATGGTAAAACTCTCGTCAATGTGTGATCAATGTATGGTCAAACTAGTCAAACTATGGTCAAACTCTGGTCAATGTGTGGTCAAACTAGTAAAACTCTGGTTACAGATTTTTTTTAATTTTGGTCAAACTATGGTGAATGTGTGGTCAAACTATTCAAACTATGATCAATTTTTTTAAATTATTATTATGAAACTCAAACGGTAAATGTGTGACATCATGCTCAAGGGCTTAATAATATTGATATAATAGATATATGAGTAAGTTATAACTTTTTTCTCGGAACTGTAGTCAAATGGAAATAATATGTTAAGCGTGTTGGAGCTGAAGCAATTTGAGGATGGGTGACCTAGTGGGAAGTTGATGAAGGTTGGACTAGAGCAATTTGAGTGAAGAAAAAAAACATTTAAATTTTAAAAAAAATGGGGCAATCAGTGGCGCACAAACTGAGAAGGAATCAGTTGCGCGCGACAGGATGCGCCAGTTATTCTATGGGGAATCAGCGGCGCACCACACTGGTGCACCACTGATGCTCTTGAGTATCAGTGGCGCGATAGCAGTGGTGCACCATGGTGCGCCACTGATTGTCCAAAGTGGTGCTCCACTAATGCCCTTTTCTTAGTAGTGTTAAAAACTTCACTCGTAAGGAAATTAATTTTGAGTCCTGACATGATCTCAAACAAATATAGGAGAATTTTCATGTTAATAGCCTTTTCAAGATTATGAGAAAGAAAAATAATCGTATCATCGACATATTGTAAAATAGCCACCCCATTCTCAATCAAATCAGGTGCAAGGCCAACAAACATACCCTTTTGTGTTTGAGCACCATCTTGGTAAGACTCTCTCCAGCCATGTTAAACAGAGTAGGGGATAGGGGATCTCCCTGTCTAAACCCCTTAGCACTTTTGAAATAGGAACCTATTTCATCATTAATTTTCACATCCACAAACCCATCATGAAGTATCTGTTCAATCCAGGAACACCAAGCACTATTAAACCCTTTTCTTTCTATGGCAATCCAACAGAAAGTCCCAATTTACTTTGTCGTACATATTTTCAAAATCTAGTTTCAAAATGATGCCAACTTGTTTTTAACATGAGTATGGTGCAAGAGTTCATGCAAGGACATAATTCCATCCATAATATTCATATTTTTAATAAAGTCATTCTGCTGCACATTAAAAAGCTTTAAACTATAAGGTTCCAGTCCTAAGCATAAAGTCTTTGTAATCAATTTGTACACACACCTCAACAGGCAAATAGGCCTAAAATTCTGGATTCTCATAGCATCACTTATCTTGGACAAAAGAGTAATAATACCATAGTTTAATCTACTCACATCCAGTCTGCCATCATGGAAAGAATCAAACAAAAACATAATATCAGGCATGACAATGTCCCAACAGTGTTGAAAAAACTCAATGGGAATACTATCAGGACTAGGGGCTTTGTTACATTTCATCGAGAACAAAGCATTTTTTTTACTTCTTGAACCGAAAAGGGCCTAGTTAAGTTGTCATTGTCCAAGGCATCTAATCTCTCATGGATCTCCCAAAGGTCCTCAGAAATTGACAGAGTATTACCAGGAATAGGACCAAAAAGGTCTTTGTAGTAAGAAGAAGCATGATTAAGTAGGTTGGCAGTCCCCTCAATTCTCACATCACCATGTTCCAGTTGATGCATAATATATTTTCTCCTTCTACCATTAGCAACTTTATGGAAAAAAGCAGTAGTATTGTCACCTTTAAGAAGCCATTTCTCATTAAATCTCTGCTGCCAATATAACTCCTCCTCTAATCGTACCATAACTCTAAATGTCATTCAAGTTAGAATTTATGACAATTTTAGAATGTTAGCTTAACTGCATGCTAGGTGGGAAAGAGAAGATGAAATTGCTAGAAACAATAATATAGCTAGAATTTGTACTATTACCACCACTAGTAATGCTGAAGTTTCTAATGCTAGTAAACCTCCTACTATCAATGGTAAAATAGTTGGTGTTGGCAATGTCTCTACCTCTTCTGCTAAACGCTTAAAATTTCCTGAAACCACTAAAATTGTTCCTGATAAAAGTGTTGAAATTTTTCTAGATATGGGAGACAATGGTCCTATTACTTTTGATAATAATGATTTTAATTTTGATAGTTGCAATATTTATGAAGTAATTATGTTCCTACAAAAGCTAGCTAGAATTCCTAATGCTAGTGCTATGAATATGGCTTTTACAAAACATATTACAAATACTCTAATGAAAGTTAGAGAAGAAAAGTTAAAACGTGAAGCCTCTATCCGTAGAAAGCTAGAAGATGGTTGTGATCTCAACGTTAAAATGAAGGTGAATGATTTTGATTGCAACGCCTTATGTGATCTTGGTGCTAGTATCTCTGTTATGCCTAAGAAACTCTATGATATGCTTGATTTACCACCTTTGGAAGACTGTTATTTGGATGTTCATCTTGCTAATAATTCTAAGAAGAAACTTTTGGGGAGAGTTAATAATGTTCTTATTATGGTTAACAATAACCTTGTCCCCATTGATTTTGTTGTTATGAATATTGAATGCAATTCTTCTTGCCCTATTGTTTTGGGAAGACCTTTTGTTAGAACTGTTGGTGTTGTTATTGATATGAGAGAAGGGAATAGTAAATATCAATTCCCACTTAAGAAAGGTATGGAACACTTTTCTAGAAATAGAATGAATTTGCCTTTTGATTCTATCATTAGAACAATTTACAATTTGGATGCTTCTTCATTTGAAAACACTTGATTCTCTCCTTTTGTGCCTAGCTGAAAGGCGTTAAAGAAAAACACTTCTTGGGAGATAACCCATGTTTTATTTTTTGCAATGTTTTGTTTAGTTTTCTTTGAGTCAAGGTGTTGTTTACTTCTATAGCAACCCCTTTGTATCTTTACTTTTTTTAATTGTTGCGCCAAGTAAAGTCTCTAGTGAAAAGTTGGTGCTAGATTTGGATTTCTGCGTAGAAACAGATTTTTGCCGTCCACTGTTAAATTCGTATAAAATTCCAGAAAAATTGAAACGACCTGAAAAATTTTGTGCATGATCCTCAGCTATTTCTAAAACTTTTTCTAGTTTTAAGTTTTTCAATTTGAGCATGCCCCGAAAGAAATCATATTTACAGACTGTTCTGGTTTTGACAGATTATGTTTTTTACTTTGCATTCTCTCTTTTACTATGTTGGGTGGATTACTTTGCTCCATAAAACATCAGTGACTATAGCTAATGTTTAGAAAGTATTGATAATGCGTGTGCCCATGCAGAATATGTGAGTTTTTGATTGTGCACTAAACCCTCTAATGAGAATTACTTCGAGTTTGGTGTGAAGGAAGTTTTCAAGGGTCAAGAGAAGCGGATGATAAAATGTGATCAAGAAGAGTGAAAATTTCAGCAAATTCCACGAAGACTCAAGCGTCTAAGCTTGGGGATGCCCAAGGCATCCCCTTCTTCATCAGCAACTTATCATGTCACTTCTAGTGAAACTATATTTTTATTCGGTCACATCATATGCATTTTACTTGGAGCGTATGTTTGCTTTTATTTCCTTTTGTTTTCTTTGCTGTAATAAAATTGTTTGGATCCTAGCATTCTTGTGTGGGAGAGAGACACTAACGTTATGTTTGCTAAACTTGTTACCCTAACAATAAACTCTTATGTCTGTTAAACTTGTCAAAGTCCATGATCAGTAAAACGTGATCATATCAAAACACATAAGCTAATCTTAGAGGAAATATTAGGAACTCTTATTTGTTTATATCTTCACATCCGCACAAAAGTTTTCATTTGAAAACTCACTTTTAAAGTATTGTTGTAACACAATGATATAAATTTAATAGTAAACTTCGAGATAGAATAATAAATGAATATTATTATCTGTAGGGCATATCTCCGACATGAAGTGCTTAGCACCATGTTATCCTTCCACTGGGATGAAAATAGCATCCATGAATGGAATCTAGGTATCCACAAATGTTGAGCGCGATACAGCAGCAACAAGTGTATGAGCACGCAGATCATTGTGTGGAATTGTGAGAAATGCTACTTTATGGTGAATGCATGTCTTGTTCTCGGACACCAGACACTGAAGTAGGTAAAGAAATAGCCGATGCAATCGAGAAATTTTTATATAAACACACATGGCGTATTAGAAGTTTTCTCTCTCATGATGGTTTATACCAGAGGTTCATGAATAACTTGTCAAAATTATATTAAAATGTTTTGAGAAAATTAAAAAAAATGTTCACCCATAGTTAATAACATTCTATATGTTCACGAAGTTGTTTCACCTGAAGCCGATATTCTGTGTGACCTACGTAAAAAGATAAAATTGTGTGCTAAAATAAGCCTTTTTATGAGACATTTTCTTTTGTTTTCTTTATAGAAGGCATAAAAATGCCTATTCTTGGTAAAACGACTTTACAAACAAATAGAATGTGAAGGTGTATCTACAAAATTTTGTTTCAAGATTTTTTTACGTTTCAATATTTGGTTTCTAAATACCGGGTGTATATGCACCCGGCCAGGTACCAAAATGGATCTATGCTATTTAGTTGCTTTTTGAATTATAAACCAAAAATACCCCTAGTCTGGAAACCAAGGACACCAGTTCTCCTTTGCAGAATCGGTGTAGGTTGTAACGTCTCTGTTGATCGTGTTCTTGACGTGAGTGGTCGGTCGTTGACGCCTAGTCTTAGGGCATCTCTAGCCGTCCCCCCCCCCCCAGAGCCCCCCCAGGGGGCCTTTTTCGCGCCGGAAGCGGCGAATAGCGCCGTTTCTTCACCACTCGCCCCCCCCCCCCAGAAGCCCAAATAGCGCCGTGTCGGCGCTATTTCGCGCCGCGGCACCCAGGCCAAACCCAGCCCGCTGGGTTCGACCTGGGGGGCGAAACTGCGCGGACGCGCGCGGGCCAGCTCTGTCAGTGACGCGACGAGAAAGCGCGGGAACAGAACCGCCCCGTGACCATCTTCTCGGCTTCCGCGCGGTCAAAAGGCTGCCGGCGTTTATGGCGTGGCGGCCGCCCAGTGCATGCGCTCGTTCAAAGGCTGCCGGCGTAATGGCGTGGCGGGCGACAGCGAGGGGACGCGCGCGCAGTAAATGCCCGGCCGCCTATAAAATCCCCCCCGCCGCTCGCCGCGCTCGCCATTCTTCCACCGGCGCTCTCTCTCTTCTCTTCTTCCCCTCGGCGCTCTCCTCTCCTCTCCCCCGTTCTCCACGCAATGGCCAGCTACAAGGACGGCGCAACGGCCAACGGTTTCCCACGCCGCCACCTTCGCCGGAGCGAGGCGATGGCGCTGTACCGCGCGGGCTACTTGTGCCCGCCGGACATGCGCCTCCCGAGCTCCGGCGCTGGACAGAGCCGCTGGGCGCTCAGCGGCGGCGGGGTGCCCGTGCCTCCCCTCCCCAACACGGACCCCGAGTTCCAGCGCGCCATCCGCGAGGCGCGCGACGCCATGGCGGAGCCCGACCGCTTCCCGGAGTCGGGCGTCGACGAGTTCTGGTGGCAGCAGCTCACCAGCCGCCGCGACAGGGAGATTGCCTCCCTCAACGACAACGGCCCGGTCGACGGCCGCTTCAACGCCAACGGGCGCCGCCGCTGGTGGAGCGGCCCCAACAGGACCGTGGAGTGGGTTCTCGACCACATCCACGCCGGCAACGAGCCGCGCCTGGAGATGCCGCCCCGGCAGAACCAGGCGTGGGAAGCGCGCCGGACGGGCGTCTCCTCTTCATCGGCGACGTCGAGCTCCTCGCGGAGCAGCTGTCCTTGGACACGCTCCAGCCGCTCGACGACGACGCCGCCGCGACGTGGAGCCTGCGGGAGAACACCGCGGCGGAGCTGGAGCTCCAGCGCCGCCTGCTCGCGGAGGCCGAGAAGCTCAAGGCGGCGCGCGACAAGGAGGCCGCCGCCAACGCGGCCCGCCTCCGCATCCCTCCCCCGCCGCCGCTGCAGGAGGCCGCCTACGTCGTCCTGGACCCAGACTCCGACGACGAGGACGAGATCCAGCAAGCCCTCACGGCAAGCAGGTGGGATGGCTGCGGCGACGCCGGACAGGGCCGAGCAAGCGCCCCGGCGACGGCCCCGACGACGACGACGACTATAGCCAGGCCATCGCCGCGAGCCTCGGCCTTCATCAGTAGCTTTAGTTTAGTTTAAATTCCCGTTCTAGTTTTTTTAATTCGCGCCGAATATGTACGCACTTTGCAAAATTCAATAAAATTCGCCTAGTTTTCAAATTGCGTTTGTTTGGGCCGAATCTTGGGCTCGGGGAGCGACTGGGAAGCCTGCCCCCAGGTTCCAGAATAGTGCCGTTTGGCGCCGCGGCGGCCCCAAAACGGCGGCGTTTTGGGCCCTGGGGGGCGCAACGACTGGAGATGCC